>JBBMKA010006171.1:0-10575 GCA_037833695.1 Sechiopsis laciniata | reverse complement strand
GAACCAAAATTTTGGGAATTTGAATTCAATTAATATTATTCTTTAGTTGTGTTCATGGCAATTAAAAAAAAAAAAAATCTAATTTGTCTTTTATTGTAACCAAAATGGACGGCTTGTAAAGCAGCGAGATGAAACACCACCTTTGGCAACAAGGTACGGATTTAGCAGACATACTGGTCAAAGACTATTTGCAACAAAGAGCGGATAAACAAGCACAGAAGGCCATCAAGAAGAAACCTACGAGCGATCATGAAGAATCCATAGAGGAGGATTATGAGGAATATGAGCCATGCGATAAGGAAAAGGATGCAAAGAGACTAAAGTAAGTGGAATTGAAACGCAACACCCGAGATATTGTATAAACAGAATTCATTCCATGAGAGCGAGGGTATTGCCAGCTCATGCTCGATTAATCGTTCTGATATAACTACATAATTAATGGATTATAAGCTTAACTTATTGCTAAGTGAAGCTCGAAATCACTACACGCAAGTATACCCAGTCAGATTCCAGCAAGTAATAAGTATATATTTTATCGATCCCACAGAGATTGAGGTCTAAAATTAGTTTTACCAATTTAAGAGTTGTGCAATGAAATAAAAAATATGTAAGTTGATGGTTGATTGGGTTTTTTTATTCTAAAGACTCTAAACAAACAATAAACTAATAAACATAGGTGACAATCGCAGGTATAGAGGATGTTGAATATGCAATCATGGTAAATATATTTTCACACTTTCCCGTCTTAATAAGTGTTTTTCGCACTTAATGATTTACAACTAACTCTGCTTTCGCTGCAGTTAATCATACTAAATCTGGGTGACGCGTGCGATAGTAAGGTTATTCCTAACTCCTTAAATCATGCAAGAGATCTCACGATGAACCTATCGTAACATACTGGACCTGTCTTCAGCTCCCTCTTCCGAGTTTACTGAAGGGTAGCATACGTGGGTAGCTAGTCGACACAAGCATAAAAATAAATTGCAGCAGATAAAAACTAAGAACCTACAACAACAACATGCATTCTATTTGCAGATTACCACCATAACTCCTATCTTACAAGATATAGAAAAGATTAACAGATAATAACAGAATTTTAGATATCTCATTACTAAACGTTGATAGTTCTACAATCTTTTTCTAACTAATAAAATACTAAAAATAATAGATAGGAATTGATGTGGTTGTGAAGTGTGCAGATTCTTTGTCATCGGCTCCTACGAACACCACCAGTTCTGGTTTATGTAGATTGGCACTTTGGCCAACCTACCAGTTCTTGCCACCCTCTCCAGCTCTCCAATTGCAACTTCTTTCTCGCTATTTATAAAGTTGATTTACTTGGCTAACAAGTTTGAGTGAGCTGGAAGATCTTCATTATTACAGAATTCCTTGATTATTGCTGGAATTTCTTGAATTACGCCAAAAAGATTGCTTGATTGATTTTTTGTTCTTTTCTTATTGACGTGATTCTTCAATTGCAACTGCCTTGAGATTGCATCATGTTGTACTTATGACCCGCATTTTGCATTGATTTGTTCCGCATCGCCTAAGTTTCGTATTTCTTGTATTGCATTGCATTTAGCACAGTTTATTTACCTTTTTTTATTCTAAAACGTGACGCTGAGCCTCTAGTGCGCTAAATGATCAATGCATATGATTCTAACAGTTTTACTCGCGTCGAGTCTTTTATTGCATGATTATTTCCCATGAACCTTAGAAAAATGCATAACAAACTAGCCTAATTTATGCTCTATTTGAGAGCTATCACTAGCTATTCCAAAGCATAGGCAGTGGTACAGATGTGTTCGCGAAGGTGCAACCTTTGTGTCCATTGACGACGAAGACAGTTATATTTTTCTAAAAGATAAAGAATTCTCTCGCGAGCAAGGTCTGGAGGGAATCTCAAACGAGACAATTGAAAAATTAAGGAGTTGAGGTGGACATAGTGATTTAACCTAAGTTTGAATGCGAGAACAGACTGGGTGAGACAAATTTATGTAAATCTGAATGAAGAAAGGCCACTGATCTCACGGGTGGATGTTCAAGAAATTGATTACCGAGCAGCTGCATGGAACCATTTGCACTCCTTAATGGTCCTAGAACTTATTGTCAAAAGCTAATGGACTCTTCTACAGAGGATCAAACGTAAGAATGTCTGGAAATGATAGGCATAGCAGGTGTGGAGTGGAACGATCCAACATCATTCCAAGCATCGTGGGTTAAAGAGGAGCTGGACGATTGGTTGAAACTCAAAAGAACATCGATCATTCCTTCTGCAAATGAGGTTCTGGTTTGGGAAGATCTACCAATATTGTTATATGAGATCAAGCTTGGGATGCACATTAATTTGGGACGGATATTAGAAAAGCAAATGCAGAGTTATGCTGATAAGATGCCAAAACGATGTATTTTTCATTCGCAATAACAAAACTATGTGTCGATAAAGGTATCCGACGAAAACCTCGCGACGAAGTCTTACGCATTTTCCCAACAAGCGAAGAAGAAGGGAAGAAAACTTTATCTATAAAAGAGCTAGCAGAAAGAATTGAGCGAATCTTCGCCTTGATCCAAGACAACTAGACTTATGCGAACGAGCATGACAACTTATTTCTGAACGAAATCATAGCATTGAAGGATTACTCCAAGTGGCCTGACTATCCGCAACATTTGTTAAATGTGAAATTGGCAAGGATGACAAAGGCACCAATGCAAACAACTCATGGAAGTCCCGCTCTCTTATCTTTTTGTTTTCAATAATTTTTATATTTACTTGCGCATGCATTTCATGATAGGATGTCATAGTTTAATTTAATTTTTTTCAGTATCGCATGCATCTCATGTTAGGATGAATTTTATCATTTTCCTTTATTTTAATACAAGTCAAATTTTACTTTGAAAGTTTAGCGCTAGCATTATTATTTCAAATCTAAATTCTAGTGTGAAACTCGTTATCTTCAGAAGAATTCTTAAATTCCCCTAGATTCAAACCTAGCACCAAATTAGTCCTTATAGTGCATGGAAGAAAGGAAATTTTTCTTACAAAGGAATCTTAGAGCTTGAGATAGCGTACTTAATTGCAGAAATAATTAAGTTTGGCGGAACTAAGCCTGACCTTCATTGTGGACAATGAAGATTTTAAGTTTGGGGGTGAGGTCAAGCCTGCGCAGTAACTACAAAGAGAGAAAAAAGTGAGTAAGTATCATTTTCTTGAAATATATATTTGCGCAAAATAAAGATCAACGCATTTTGGGCAAAATAAAAACAGAACAGAGCGAATAGCCATATGAATTCTCGAAGTACTCCGCTGTCTACCAAAGCGCAAGCTAAATTCTTTTGATTAGATGAAATGCTTTATTCTCAAGTAGATCACTCTAGGAACTACGAATTTGTAAATATGAGTGCAATCCAAGAGGAATGCGTAAAGCACAAGGGGAAATCCTCAAAGGATCGGGGGACCTAGATAATAGTCTTGACAAAATGCGTTTCCCCACATTAGTTATAGAAGTAGTTGAATACAATAAATTGAGCAATAGGAAATACTTGTAATGAGGAACAATCTGCCAGTCACGATAAGGAGGATTTTATAAGCAAACATGAATCTTTGGGAAAGTTTGAAACTGATACGAGAAGGAAGTTTATGTTAGGAAGATGAGATGCAATAAGACCTGCTAGAGTTATGCTTAAAAGGTGAAGGTTGACTTAGAAAAAAAAATGCTAATAGCTAGATCACGCATTGTTTAGGCAAACAATTGTTTAAGTTTGGGGCTTTAATAGCTTTCAAATAGAGCACAAATTAGGCTAGTTTATTATGCATTTTTCTAAGGTTCAAGGGAAATAATCATGCTATAAAAAACTCAATGCGAGTAAAGCTGTTAAAAATCATATGCATTCATCATTTAAGTGCATTAGAGGACCAACATCACATTCTAAAGTAAAAGAGTAAATAAACTATGCTAAATGCGATATAATGTAGGCAAATGCAGAACTTAGGCGCTGCGAAACAAATCAATGCGAACAACAGAACACAAATGTAACATGATGCAATCTCAAGGCAGTCGCGTTCGAAGAATCATGCCAATAAGGAAAGAACAGAAGATCAATCAAGCAAGAAATTTGACGTAAATCAAGAAATCTCAACAAAAATCAAGGAATCCTATATTGATGAAGACATTCCAGCTCACCTAATCTTACGGGCCAAGAAAATTAACTCTATAAATCACAAGAAAGAAGCTGCAATCGGGGAGCTGGTAAGGGTGGCCAGAACTAGTAGGTTGGCCAAAAGCCAATCTGCATAACTCAAGACTGGTGGTGTTCGTAGGAGCCGATGACAAGGAGTCTGCATACTTCACAACCGCGCCAATTCCTATCTGTTATTTTAATAGTTAAGAAAAGATTATAGAATTGTTACGACTTTTAGTAATGAGATATCTAAATTTCCCTTATTATTTGTTTTTCATTTCTATGTCTCACTAGATCGGAGCTATGGTGATTATTCATATGTAGAATGCATGTTGATGTTGTAGGTCTTTAGTTTTTATACTGCTGAAATTTCACTTTTAAGCATGCTTCTATTAGCTACCCACGTATGCTAACCTTCAGTAAACTCGAAAGAAGGAGCTGGAGGCAGATCCAGTATGTTACGATAGGTTCATCGTGAGAACTCTTACATGATTTAAGGAGTTAAGAATAACCTTACTATCGCACGCGTCGTTCAGGTTTATTATGAATAACTGCTGCGATAGCTGACTTAATCATAAATATTTAAGTGCGGAAAATACTTATTAAGACAAGGAAATATGAAATCTAAGTACCACCATTGCATATTCAGCATCTTCTATATCCGCGATTTTCACCTATGCTCATTTGCTTACTGTTTTACTTAGAGTCTTAGAAAAAAAAAAAACCCAAATCAACCGTCACTTACATGCTTGATTTAATTGCACAACTCTTAAATTGGTGAAACTAATTCTAGACCTCAATCCCTGTGGAGATCGATAAAATACATACTTATTACTTGCTGCAATCCGACCGCGTATGCTTACGTGTAGTGATTTTGAAGCCTCACTTAGCAAAAAGTTAAGCCCAGAGTACATTCATTATGTAGTTATATTGGAATAATTAACCGCGCATGAGGAAAAACTCTATATCTTCCTCAAAATTTGAGAAGGCGTGAATTCCTTCTTGTGACGTTGCATTCCCAACCACTCACTACGACAATCCCCAACGTGGGAGGCTTATTTCCAGCGCTGTTAGGCTAGTCTCACCCATGCACATTAAATGACTCTTTCATAAACATGAGTTCATAACCCACTAAGGATTAAGATCACATTGACATATGATCATCCTTAGTGAAGTATTTGATACGATTCTATAACAGAATTACTGGATCGATCATAAAACTCTTGGTCTCGTCTTATGCAAAAACTCATTTTTGCATAGGCACCCCCACTCACCTGTCTCCACATGAACAACCAAGATCAGATTGTTTGTAACCTTTGCAAAGCAAGTCGTACCAACAGTATCACCAAAACTTAGGCGTTTAGCCTTAGTCCATATACTATAGACGTTTTAAGTTATTAACTTAGAACTAGATCCACTTATATGTCTCACATACTTGTCCAAGTGTACATCATATAACCATGAGAATATCGCTCTTAATCTAATTAGTGCGATAAAGTTGAACGAAGTTTGTATATTAAATGCTCAATTAATGAAAATAATAACCTTTATTAATAACTGAAATATAACACTAAATGTCTAACATTAAATGCTTGTTTTTTAAATACAAACTACTAGGCCTTTAGGGCACAATCCCTAACACAATTCTACCCATGAGCAATGGATTTGTCAAGACAGCCTTATAACAGTCAGGTTATTAGGATCTATGTCAAACTCAATGTTAGTAGAGATGCTTGAATGACACTAGTGAAAGAAGTGTGGACGATTCTGAGTTCACGTTTTTCCTTGAGGAATATGGTAAGAATCATGTAGTTGAAGCCCAAATTGGAGAATGTTAAGAAGGGAAACATGAAGCTAGAAGAATATTTTGCAAAAATCAAGAACCTAGTGGATTCTCTTGCAGTAGTTGGTAGAAAAATTGCTCATGAGGATTATGTGATGCATATTTTAGCTGGATTAGGACCTAAATTTGATTCCACTATATCAGTAATCACTGATAACGAAGAATATCCAAAGCTATAGAAGGTATATTCGTCTCTATTGGCTAAAATAAATAGAATTGCAAGAAATCTTGTTATCAATTCAGATGGATCCCTACCATCAGTAAATCTGACACAATCAAAGATGAACTTTGTGGATTCAAATTCTGGAAACTCATAATATATGAAGAAATGAAAATGGAAGAAAGCAGGAACAAGAACAATAAGCCACAATGTCAGTTGTGTTCTCGCCATGGGCAAACTCCTCTGAAATGCTATTATAGATTTGAATGTTCATACCAAGGACCAAATAACAATAATGGTTCTTCCTCATCTAATCATAATCCTTCGTCGTCATGGCATTTTTCACAACCGCCAGCATCTGCATTTCTTGTGCAGCATAATAACAATTGTGACAACCAATGGAATCCAAACTCAGGGGCAACAAATCATGTAATAAATGATCTAGCTAACATGTCTCTTGCTTTCGAATATCAAGGTAAAAATTAGGTTCATATTGGCAGTGGTACTGGATTAACAGTTTCTAATATTGGTTCTTTATTAGTTAAAGCTCCTCTTTATCCTTCAATTTTTCAACTAAAAAATCTTTTCCATGTTCCTAAAATCCCTAAGAATCTAATTAGTGTGAGTCAATTTGCTTCTGATAACAATATATACTTTGAATTTCACTCTCATGTTTGTTATGTGAAGGAACAACACAATGGTCGCATCCTTCTCCAGGGAACACTTTTCGATGGGCTCTACACTTTAGAGTTGGAACATTCTAAGCCTAGTAACACTGCTTCCTGTTCAAAAATAACTATAGCTCTTAGTACTACTTCTTCTATATCAAATATATCAAAACAAGTTGTGATAAATGATTTTAATATCTGGCATTGTCGTTTAGAGCACTGTGCTACTGCCATAGTGAAGAAAGTTCTTAGCTCCGGCAATGTATCTCTTTCTTCTATCAATAAATACATTCTTTGTCATGCTTGTTGTATTGGAAAATCTCATTCTTTACCCTTTCAAGATTTCTATATTGTTTATTCTTGAGTTATAGATTTAATAGTAGCTGATGTCTAGGTCCTTCATATAAAACTTCACATAATGGATTTTTGCACTATGTAAGCTTTGTAGACATTTATTCTCGCTATACTTGGGTATATTTCATAGCTTCTAAAAGTGAAGTGTTTCAAACGTTTCTACTGTTTAAAAAATATATTGAAAAAAACACAGGTAGACAAATTCGTAGGTTTCAATCTGTTAATAGAGGAGAATTTAGGTGTTTTACTACATATCTTTGTAGCCAGGGAATAGAACATAGGTTATCTTGTCCTTTCACATCTCAACCAAACGGGATAGTGGAAAGAAAATAGATACAAACAAAAAACTTGAACATTTATGTTGGAGGGGCGAAGCAATGCGAACAACAACACAAACAGAAGACTCACGCATTCACAAGGCGGTCGCTTCAAAGAATCACACCAACAAGGAAATAACAGAGAATCAATCAAGCAATTAAATTGGTGTCAATCAAATAAATTCCAGCGGAAATCAAGAGAACCTACATTAATAAGGATTCTCTAGCTTACCTAGGCTAGCTGACCAAGTAAATCAACTCTATAAATTGCAAGAAGGAAGTCGAGGTTAAGTGAGCCAGTCGGATGGCCAGAAGCCAATCGATGCGAGAAGCAACTGGTGGTGTTTGTAGGAGCCAATGATATGGGGACTACACACTTCACAACCGAGTCAATTCCATTTTATTGTTTTTCTAGGAGTAGTTGTAGCTTTTTGAACATTTAGTAGTTGTAATAAATTTGCTTGATTTAAACTTCTTACTTGTGTTTATTGCTATGTTGCGTTATAAAATTGCTTTTTGAACATTTAGTAGTCGTAATAAAATTGCTTGATTTAAACTTCTTACTTGTGTTTATTGCTATGTTGCGTTATAGGAGTCTTGAATGAATAGTCCCGAGTAGAAGCATGTTAGAAGTGTAGGTTAGAGAGTTTTACACTACTGCATTTAATATTTTATGCATATGCGTCTATTAGCTACCCGCGTATATAACTTGTGGTGAGTTTGGAAGAAAGAACCACATGATGACCCAGTATGCTACAATAGGTTGAAGGCAAGTCTTTTCATCATTTAAGGAGTTAGGAATAACCTCACTATTGCTCGCGTTGAGTACGGAGTTCGCAGCGGAAGCTGGTTCTGCCGTAAATCATTAAGTGTGAAATTACTTTTTGGTAGAGGGAATCAAGAAACTCAATAACTAGTTCTACGCTCTTAATATGTTCTACAAGTGTTTATTTGTAACTACTCATTGCATTCATATTTATTATTGTTAACATCCGCATCATTTTATTATTAGCATCAACAACAAAAAAAAAAAAAAACCATCTTCAACTCATGCATTTACTTTTCTGCACAACTGTTGTCTGATCAATATTAATTCTAGACATCAATCTCTGTGGGATCGATAAAATTATATACTTATTACTTATTGCATTCCGACTGCATATACTTACGAGTAAGCGATTTCAAGGCATACTTAGCGATAATTTTAACTCTGAATTAATTACTATACGAATATATTAGCACTCGGATCTCCAGTCAAGTTTTTGGCGACGTTGCTGGGGATTGATTATTTAGAATTTATATTATTAGATAAAGAGTAGTTTTTATTGCTAAAAAGGTTGAATACTTGTATTTAAGGGTAACCTAGATTCAAGACAATACAACCAACAGGGAAAGAAATTCCAATCACATTACCATAAGCACGAGCGTCAAAGATGGCATTCAATCACTTTGCAAATTAACAATAGAGCAACACTATAACCCCACAACACACACATTTTATTCAGCAACAAGGCTATGCGAAAGAGACATACACAACCAATTTCTATTCAACGCATCCTAACTGAGAATAATAGTCAGAGTTTGGGGAAAGTCATAGTAGTATCTTTCAGCTCCAATCTGGTTTACAAGGAGATCGCAGCAACATTAGCCAAACATGGGAAACTAGGAGTCATGAACCCAAGGAACCACTATACAATCATGAGCAGTTTCCTGAAGACATAATGTAACGGCCCAGTTTCTTTTCTGATTCCCCAGGTTGTTCGTTCGTTGTTTCAGTTGGGCCGTTAGGGCAGCTTAGACCTCTAGGGGTATTTTGGTAGTTTGGCCTCTAGGGGTAGTCTCGTAATTTTTCCAGGCTTTCGGGTTTGTTCGGTTTGTTTGCTAAGTTGGGTTTTCCTTAGGTTTCAGGTTTCCGGAGTTAGCTCTGTTGTTTTGGGGGATTTGGAGCCTCGGTTGATTATTTGGGAAAATGGGATAAAAAGACGCTCTTGCCAAGACTCGAACCCAGGACCTAGAGGGGACACGTGTCGCGATCTCCCTTCTCCCTTGTTTGTTGTGCCGAGACCTAGCCTAAAAGGAGAGAAGCTGCCTTTGTTCTTCCTCATTCGCATTCCTCTCTTTTCTCTCCCAAAACCGAGAACCATTCTTTTCGCCGAAACCCTTCCGCCTAGCCTTTCTCTTCGCCGAGATCCTTCGCCCAGATCCCCTCACCTTCGCCGAACAGCAGTCACACGGCCGAGCATCGCCACCATCTCCCCATCACACAGCAGCTTGCTGAAATGAAGCCACGCGCACGCCCTCCGCAGCTGCAGATCACACGACGTCCCAGCAGCTTAATTTGCATGCCTTCATCGATCGTCCCAGTCGCACACACGCCAGCGCTCCAACAGCAAGCATAGCCCGAGCGCTTCGTCCCCACCAGATCGCGATCGCCAGCAGCTCGATCCCGCGCATCGCCCCAGCGCACCTTGCCAGCTCCTTCGCGCGCACGTCTCTGCCGCTCGCGGTCGCCAGCCCTAACGCGTGTCTGCTCCTCCACCGATCGCACGCTCAACCCATCGCGCATGCCTTTCGCCATCACATAGCCCCTCCAAACGCCTTCGCTCCAGCGACTGCACGCCCTACCGCGATCACCCGCACAGTTCCTGCGCCCCAATGCTCACTCGCCCGCCCTCACATAATCCTCCCTTCGCCAGCGTCGAGCACAGTAGCCGTCCCAGCGCTTGCACGCACTGTTTGCACGGCCAGCTTGCCAGCAGCACTTCGCGCCCCTTTGCTCTCAGCCTCACGCTACCGCACATCCGTCGAGCCTGCCTTTGCAGCCCTGTCCGAGTGTAGCCGAGCAGCAGCGGGTCCGAGGGCTTGTGTCCTCCTCGAGTTTGGGTAATTTTCCTTTCCCAAGCCTTGTGTGTTCTGGTTGCCGATTCCATTTAGCCACTAGATATTAATTAGTTGTTTATATTTTATTGCTAGGTTATTGTCTGCAGCTCAAGGAGCAAATTATATCTGTTGATTTTATCTGCTTGTTATCCAGGTAAGGATTTCCCTCCCGGG
>JBBMKA010006167.1:0-10580 GCA_037833695.1 Sechiopsis laciniata | reverse complement strand
ACAACCTATCAAATAGTAAACAGGAAATACTAATTAAACTCTACACGGACAGCTGCTCGAAACTAAAATGAACAACTAAGCTCGAGAGAGAAATTACCCTAACCGAACCCTAGGTGGCTCTGCAGCTGGCTCTCGACAAGGCTGGCGTGCGGCAGTGTGCGGCAGGCTAAGGCACTCAAGCAGGGCGAAGCGCAGATAGAAGTGCGGCTGTGGCGTACGTCCGCGGCAGGAAGTTCGGTGAAGCGCTGCTGGCGTGCGCGCGGGAGCGAAGACACGGCGCTGGGGCGTGAGCTCGAGGCTGCTGAGGCGTGAGCGCTGGCGAGCTGGGCATGCGATCACGACGGGGTGAGCGAAGGGAAATGCGCGTGCGGCTGGGTGACGTGCGATCTGGCGAGCTGGGAGTGCGATCGCGGCAGGGTGAGCGAAGGGAAATGCGCGTGTGGCTGGGCGACGTGTGATTTGGCTGGTGCGATCGAGCTGGGGGGTGAAAGGCGTGCTTGCGAACGGGACAGGGCGTGCACGCATTTGGCTGTGCGTGCGACCTGCTGCTGCGGCTCGGCAGACGGACGCGCGGAGGGATCACGATCTGCTGTTGGCGGTCTGCAACGCGAAAGCGGGTGCTGGCGATTCTGAGCGGATCGAGGTGCGGGCTGGGCGAGTGCTGGCTGCGTGTGGCTGGTGCTCGGCGAAGGGACGTGCGGAGGGAGCTTGGCAAAGAAGAAAGGGGAGATGAGGTTCTCGGCAATGGAAAGGAAAGGAGAAAAGAGTGCGAATGAGAGGAAAAGATAGAAGAAGAAGAATGCAGCTCTTTTTCTCTAGGTCTTGGCAAAAAGAAAGGGAGGGAGGAGATCGCGACACGTGTCCCCTCCCAGGTTCTGGCTTCGAGTCCTGGCGACGACGACTTTTCTTCTTTTTTTTCTCAATTAATCAAACAAAAGCTCCAAACCTCCAAAATAGTAATGCTAGCTCTGGAAACCTGAAATCGAGGGTAAACCCAAACTCAGCAATAAGCAGAACAACCCCAAAATCCTGGCAAATTACGAGACTACCCCTGAAGGCAAAAATACCAAAATGCCCCCAAAGGTCCAAGCTACCCTAACGGCCCAACCGAACAACAGAAAAAGTAACAGAATGTACCTGGAAAACCGGAATGGAAAACTGGGTCGTTACAGCCCTGGACCCTAAAGGCCAAAATTACCAAAATGCTCATAAAGGCCAAAACTACCCTAATGGCCCAACTGAATACTCGAATAAACGACCGAATATACTTGGAGAACCATAATGGAAAATTGGGTCGTTACAATATTCTTTTGTTTTAAGTCTTTCCTCCTCGAAAGTCCTAAGACAGGAACAACTCTGGATAATGCGTCCCCATCTCGTCCTCTAACTCCCAAGTGGCTTCCTCTATTCTCTTATTCCTCCACTAAACCTTAACTAGGTTAATCTCCCGGTTACGCAAAGTCTTGCATTCCCGGGCTAAAATCTGCACTGGCTTCTTCTCGAAGCTCAAATCCTTGTTCAGCTCTAACGGCTCATAATCAACAATGTGAGATGGATCTGCCACATACTGCCGTAGCATCGACACATAGGAAACATTATGCATTGCTGCCAAAGACGAAGGCAAGGCCAACTGGTAAGCCATCGAACCGATCCACTCAAGGATCTAAAAAAGCCCTACAAACCTAAGGCTCAACTTGCCCTGCTTGCCAAACCTCAAAACTCCACGCATCGGTGCCACTTTCAAGAACGCATGTTGGCCAACCTTAAATCCCAGGTCTCGACGCCGAACATAGCATAACTTTTCTGCCTACTTTGTGCTATCAACATACAAGCCCTAATCTTCTGAACTGCGTCGTTAGTTAGCTGTAACAACTCGGGACCCAAAACCTGTCTGTCACCAACCTCTTCCTAGAACACTGGAGACCTAAAATGCTTACCGTACAATGCCTCAAATGGGGCCATCTGAATCGTCGCTTGGTAACTATTATTGTAGACAAACTCTATCAAGTTCAGATACTGGTCTCAGCTGCCCGAAAAATCTAGCACACAGGCTCACAACATGTCCTCAAGAATCTAATTCACCCTCTCCGTCTGTCCATTTGTCTGAGGATGAAACGCGGTGCTGAAACTGCACTCAGCACCCAAACCTTTCTAGAGTGCCCTCCAAAAGCGAGAAGTAAAGCGAGAATCTCGATCAGACACAATCTTTGTTGGCACCCCATGGTACCGAACGATCTACTCCAAGAACAACTACGCCCACTGTTCCACGGTATAAGTGATTCTACCGAGAATGAAGTGCGCACTCTTGATCAAACGGTCAACAACAATCCAGATCGGAGTAAACCCTCTCGGTGTCCTCGGCAACCCAGAAATGCAATCCATAGAGATCTCCTCCCACTTCCACTGAGGCACGCTCAGTGGCTACAACAAACCTGCTGGTTTCTGTCTAGGAGCCTTCACTTGCTGACAAGTGAGACACCGGCTAATAAACTCTGCAATGTCTCTTTTCATGTTGTTCCACAAGAAGGTCTACTTAAGATCCTGATACATCGTGGTACCCCCTGGATGCCAAGTAAATGGGAAACTGTGAGCCTTGGTGAGTAGTTCAGCTCGCAATCTAGCGTCTACTGGCACACAAAGGCATCCTCTAAACCTCAAACCACCATCTGGTGCTACCCCTAAAATAAAAATCACCATCTGCCTGAACTCTGGCAATCAACTTGCTCAAATCGGGATCACTCAGCTGGCCATCAATGATCCTCTATCTGATCGAAAGCTGGACAGTCAACTGGACTACCCTGGCAGTAACCTCTCTTAACAACACTGCTATACTGGCTCACTCTAACTCTTTCCGCAATGGAAGCTGGGAACTCAATAAGGTTGCAAAATGAGACGTCTTCCTACTCAACGCATTAGCCACAACATTGGCCTTACCTGGATGGTACAAGATCTCACAGTCATAGTCCTTTACCAACTCAAGCCATCTTTTCAGTTTCATGTTCAACTCCTTCTGAGTGAAGAAGTACTTAAGGCTCTGGTGGTCTGTAAACATCTGAATCTTTTTACCGTACAAGTAACGCCTCCAGATTTTCAGGGCAAACACAACTGCTGCTAACTTCATGTCCTGAGTTGGATAGTTTTTCTCATAAGGCTTCAGCTGACGAGAAGCATACGCAATTACCTTACTGTGCTGCATCAAAACACAACCTAACCTGGACTTAGAAGCGTCACTATACACAACGAACCCACCTGTTCCCTCCGAAACTGACAACACTAGTGCGGATGTCAGACTGTGCTTCAACAAAGCAAAGCTCTTTTCGTAACTAGCATCCCAAATAAAATCAACACCTTTCCTCGTCAATCGAGTAAGGGGTGTTGCCTTAGCGGAAAAGTCCTTGACGAACCTTAGATAATAGCCTGCCAAACCTAAAAGCTGTGAATCTCTGCGACCGTAGTCGGTTTGGTCCATGGACTCACTGCATCAATCTTAGCGGGGTCCACTGCAATGCCATCTCTAGAGACCACGTGACCAAGGAAGGCTACTGTCTCTAACCAAAAGTCACACTTGGAGAACTTGGCATACAACTGATTTTCTCTTAATGCTGTCAACACTTACCTTAGGTGCGTGGCATAATCCTCTCTGGTCTTCGAATAAATCAAGATGTCATCTATGAACACGATGACGAAACTGTCCAAGAATGCCTTGAACACCCTATCCATCATGTCCATAAATGCTGCTGGAGCATTGGTCAGCCCAAAGGACATAACCACAAACTCATAATGACCATACCTCGACCTGAACGTCGTCTTGGGAATGTCTGCCTCCTTGATTCTCAACTGATGGTAACAAGATCTCAAATCTATCTTGGAGAACACAGAAGCTCTCTAAAGCTGATTAAAAAAATCACCGACGAGGCAACGGGTACTTATACGAACCATCCTATTTCTTGATAAACAAAACAGGTGCTCCCCACTAGGACACACTAGGGCATATGAACCCTCTATCTAGCATCTTCTGCAACTGCACCTTCAACTCCTTTAATTCTGCTGCCGCCATACGATATGGTGCCTTCGAGATAAGGAGAGTCCTTTGCTCAAGCTCAATGGTGAAGTCAACCTCTCTTTGCGGGGGCAAACCTTGTAACTCCTCAGGGAACACATCTGCAAACTCCTAAACTACTGGCACTCGATCAACAGTCAACGAAGGGCGGCTTTCCCCAGATAACTTTGCCAAATAACCCCATGCTCTTCAAGCTAACAAACAGCGAGCTTTCAAAGTAGAAATCAACGGCGGACACACTCCACCCTAGACACCGCGAAACTTGAAACTCTACTTCTTGGGTAGCCTGAACACGACTTTTTTCTAGCGACAATCAATCATCGCGTGGTTCTCTGCTAACCACTCCATACCAAGTATAACGTCAAAGCCACTCATAGGCAGAACTATGAGGGTGGCTGCTAACAACTTTCTAGATACAAGGATCTGACCGTCTTTAACCTTTTCACTAGCAAGCATACTAGCTCCCGAAGGAGTTACTACACACAACTCAAACCCTAAAGGTTCAAGTTCCAAACAGGCTTGACTAAAAAATAATGTAGAGATAAACGAATGGGTCGAGGCTGAATCAAACAGTACATATGCATAGTGGTTTAAGATAAGTAATGTACCTGTGATGGCTGCATCGGCCTCTCGGCCTCCTGCCAGGTCGTGGAAAACACGCGTCCCTACTGCTGAGCCGATCTAACAACAGTTCTAATCTGCGGGCACACTCTGCCTATGTGCCCCTCCTTACCACACTTGTAACAAGCTTCAGGAGAAGCTCCACACAAGCCGAAGTGAGATTTGACACAGGTCCGGCACTAGGGTGGCTGCCTAACTGCACTCTGCAGACGACCCTACTGTCGCCCTTGATCTCTGCTTTGGAAACGGCCCTAACAATGCTGCTGCTGACCTCCTTGCCTGGAAGTCCTAGAAGAGTCAAACTGCCTTTTCTGCCCTCAACTGGTTGCCACATTCTGAGCTGCTACAGCTGGGGTCTTCACTAAAGGGTACTTTCTATTATAGATCTTGGCCAATGCCACAGTCTTGGCGTAAGTCTTTGGAGCGAGTGCCCTAACATCTTGGGAAACCTCCAACCTAAGTCCCCTAATGAACTTCTTAATTTTTAACTCCTCAATAGCAATAAGTTCTGGAGCAAAGTAGCTGTGCTCTGAGAACCTCTTCTCATAACCGGCAAAGCTGTTATCACCTTGTTTCAGATTTGCAAAAGCCTCTACCATCTCTTGCTGGGCTTCTTCACTAATGTACTGAGTCCTGAACTCAGTTTTGAAGAACTCCCAAGTGGCTGGTGGGGACCCGTCAGGTCTGGCCCCGTCAGTGGACTGTCACCACCAAACAGTTGTCTCGATCAGAACGTGTGCTGAACACCTCGATCTCTGCACATCTGGACAACCCATCACTCGGAAGATATACTCTAGATGTGCCAACCATTTAGCTGCTACTAGAGGGTTTTCAGACGCATCAAACTCGCTAGGTTTCCACTTAACAAAATTCTTCAGCCACTACCCACCCTCGGGAATCTCTGGCTCAACATCAAGTACCTGCTGGGCTGGTTGGGCTAGGGGCACTCTCCCTACTAGAAGAACTGCTGCGCCACCAGGCGGTGCTACATGAACTGCTGGCGGTACCTTCTAGAATAACTGGGCAAACTAGGCCATCTGCGTTTGAGTCTCTGCCTGCTGTGCTGCCAAAAATGCCTGAGTCTCAGCCCCCTGTTCTGCAAACATGCCTGTAACAATCTCTCTCATGGCCATAGCAAACTTCACTCTGAGGCAGAACAGACTCTACTCCTCCTCTAGGCAAGACTCCAGTCGAGACCTAAAGTGGCCTCACTGTCGGAACAGCTCGAGACGACGTCTCCTCAGTATCTGGTGTAGTGCTACCATCCCTATTGGCGGCAGCTGATGTTCCAGCTCCACTACGTGTGATCGGCATCTCTCACGATCTACACCCAAACAACACTGAGTCAGTCCATGCTCGGACCAACACTGCCAACAACAAAACAAGGGAAGTATGCTAGATGCAAGTACTGTAAGAAAAACCCTTAAAGAAATTAACTTATGACATACCTGACGGCTGTTGGAGTACTGATGATCATGGGGACTACGACCTAACTCGGTAGGTCAGTCTACAGAATCTATGACTCTGAGCTCTGTTACCAACTGTAAAGACCAGACTTTAAAATGGTCCTAAACCCAGTCCTTACTCAGCATGCATGAATTTAAAAACCATTAAATTCGACAAGCAAGACAATCAACAAAAACTTTAACATTTGACAGGAAAATGGCAATCCAAAAATAGTTATTAAAACCAATATAATTTAAAGCCTCTGGCTAAAGTATATGAAAATAGTACTAAAACAATTCTTCCAAAAAAGTCTAAACATGCTGAAAACATAAAATAAATGAAAGAGACTATAGGGCAGACTCCAATGATCAGTAAGCTCATCCTCTAGCCGCCCCGGTGCTGTCCCAAGTAACCTGGTGGAAAAACCCCATAAATAAGGGTGAGTACAAAGGCACTCAGTAAGAATCCCCAACCGGGGTACAGTACACAAGTACATCATCTAGCATCCTAGCATACAAGCAGAACATCATTACAAAGGCAGTCTCAACACAAGTACATCACAGCATGCTCAAACCATCGAAAGTCTCTAACTCTCAGCTAAGGATCCACTGGGGATCTCCAGATGGGTTATTGATATAACCCCTTGATTCTCAAGAGTCTCTAACTATCGGCTACGGTGACCAGCTCACTATGCTGATCCTGGATACTTGGGAGAGTACCCAAGCGTCGGGCTCTAAACTGGAAGGAAAGGTGTACTAATACACTAGCCCGAGGGAGCTCTCCTCCCAGCATCTAATGCACATACACGCACACCATATGCTTCTACAAATCGAATAAATGTAGGTCTACACAAACTATGTCGGTCCAGGTGCGCATGCCTATGACTCGGAAAGGTGAGCACTGATCTACAGCAGGCAGGAGGCCCTCGACACCATACTGTGGCAGCCTGAATCACACCCAACGCCTGAAGCTAAAGGTCGTCCCAAGGCAGGCTTGCACTGAGGAAAGGACCCTGCTCTAGCAGGCCATAAACTAGGCTTATGTCGAGGTGGTAGCTACTCCACACCTGGCTACCGGGGGTAAGGATTCTGCCCTCACAGCCCGATCGGTGGGGACACAGACGTTGGTCCACTCTCAGCCTCTAGATGATGACAACTAATAAGGTCTAGCTAAGAAGAAGCACCCTAGAGCTAACAGTGTTCAACATCAATATCATTGCACAATTACATACAACATATCACAATCACAGATAAAACAGTCACCGCAACATAGTAGTGTAATCCAGGGTATATAAACCTACATGCCATATCCTATCAGACAAGCCATACAATCCTATCCACTAACAAGATATTGTTAGGCAATAAACAAGCAAGCCTATATACTAACAAGTTCAGTAACAGAAATATCGTTCAAACACCTATCCTCTAACATGCTTAGAAAACGGTAACACACAACCAGAAAACTATCAATGTCAAGCGCAGGTCCACACAACCCCAGTAAGGAAATCCTTACCTGGAAAGCAAGCAGAACGACTACAAAAAATAATGCTCCTTGAGCTGTAGAATACCAACACGTGTAATAACTTGGGCAAAGCAATTAACAAGCACATAACTAATATCTAATAGCTAAATAACACTAGGTAATCAAGGCACAAGGCTTGGGAAAATAATACCCCTAAATCGAGAAGACAGGCTTGGCAGCAAGGCTTCGACGAAGGTGAAGGCGAAGCTGCTCACGGACGTGCGCGAGAAAGAGAGCAGGCGAGGGCGAAGCTACGAGCAAACGTCTTGCTGGGGCGAAGGATTCGCTGGAGCGAAGACTAAGGTGAACACTGCACGGTAGATCGGCTCGAACAAGCGAACCGACGTGGTCTCGGCTGTAAACTCAAGCATGCGACGAAGGGTTATGCAAAGACGAGTTGCAAAGCTAGTTGGCGACCGTGAGGCTGCGAAAGCACAAGGTCAATGGATCTTAACCTCAGGCCAAAGAAATTCCCACGGAGAACGAGAAAGGTTTTTGGGCAAAATGTATCTGAGGCGAACGGGCTGCTGGCGAAGACGTTGTGGCACGAAACGTCTCAGCGAAGGGTGCGCAGAACTGGGCAATCGCGATGCTGCGATTGCAAGGCTGCAAACGTGCAAGGTAGACGGAGCCACGGCTTGGCGATCAGCTGTTGCTCTCGGCAAGGGCGAATGAACAGGCGGTTTAGAGGCTGTACCCGATGAAGAATAGCGATCGGCGATGGAAAAATCCAGTGTGAAGCTTGCTCGGTGGGAGGTTCGCGAAGAAGCAGGATCGGCGAAGGGGAAGACAGGTCCTTGAAAAAATGGAGAGAAGGAGAAGAGAGGATTTTGAAAGGGAGAATGTATGGTGTGGTTAGGGCTTTGGGAAATGGAGAAAATGAGCTTAAATAGGGTTTTCAAGTGATCCGGGCTTCGAGTCCTGACGAGGAAGAAATTAAAACCATTTTTCCCCTTTTTCCTCTTTTTAACCAAAAGACCTTCAAGCTTCCCAAAAAGAAACTCTAACCCTGGAAACCTGAAAATGCAGTAAAAACCTAAACTTATGAAAAGACAGAAACAGCTCCAGACCTTGAAGGCCAAAATTATCAAAATGCCGTAACGGCCCAACCGAACACCCAAAAAAAATGACCGAACATACCTGGAGAACAGGAATAGAAAACTGGGTAGTTACAGAAAGACGCATGGGAGAGGTTCGCCACTCTAGCAATTGCAAGAGCTGATAAAAAGGAAGAAGTTGTGGGGGGGGGGGGAGAGAGAGAGGAAGGAAGGAGAAAGTTCCAATAGTGGTATTGTGCAACTTCCAAGTGATAAAAGCCAAAGTGAGGATGAAACTCCTCCACAATTTTGCTTCATGGATGATGAGTCTGTAGTTACATGTATTTAAGAAATTATGCCTGAACCTATCGAGAAAGTGGAGGACAAAGAAGAACTACAGAATAATACGAATAACTTTGAGGACAATGGAATGCAAGAAATGGTGCCTGAAATTTTCTTATTATCATGCCCCGTAACGCATAATGAATTAATCAGTCAAGAAAATGACTTAAGGGCGAAGTAATTGAGCTTAATCCTAATCCTAATGCTCTGCACCTTACTAAACCCCAAAATAGTAGGAGAATCACGCATTAAGGGGCATGACGGAGAAAAGAAGGTGCAAAAAATCAAAGATGGCGTCGCTCTGATAATATATAAATGGCCCAAGCAAGGAAAACTCGCATCAGACAGAATTTAGCACAAGGATTCTGCCCAGGTCTTGCTCAGCAGCATTCCTAGAATGCAAAAAATTGGTATTTATGTCTTTGTGTAATTTTACAGCATTATTTTTTTATTATTCGTAATTTTAGGAATATAATATTTTTCCTTTTTAGTTCGTTCCTAATTTTATTTGATTTTAGAAAGGAATGATGAGGAAATTAGAGCAAGATCATTAGGAGCGAGCTATAAGTTTTCTTCCATAGTTATTTCCTTTCTTGGACGAGGATATTCGAATTTCAAATTTCCTAGAACCATTATATATACCATGTGAAGAAAGGAGACTATCATAATCTTCTAGCCTACATTGGAAGAACGCTAGAAACTGTTAACAGTCCTCCTCTCTTGTAACTAATGGCCTCTAGTCGCAAAACATTTTGCAAGTTAGCCAAAAGTAAGTCGGTTGTTGAACGCAAGCGAATTCGAGACTTAACGCCTTCAAAGCGTGGGGTTAAAGAGTTGTCTTCTAATAGATTGAAGTTCAAAAATGGAGAAGTTCGCACCGATGGCAAACCAGAAGTGGGAAGTTCTTTAGAAAGAAAGAAGGACGTGAGAAGCATTCAGGTTACACTCAATATGTCACTGTAAGCAGTGATGAAGAAACACCTCTTTTAGCAACAAAATACTTAGAATTGGTAGACATGCTGGTAAACAACTATTTGCAACAAAGGACTGCCAAAAGGGCAGAAAGGGCAATAAAAAAGGAGCAATGTGGGAAAATCGATCTTCACTTCTATTGGAATGTATTAAACCAGATCTTCATGACTAGATACACTTCATTAAGAATTCAATCATTCCATCAGCCAATGCTAAGCTTGTAAGCAGGGATCTGGCACTACTACTGTAAGGACCCGACCCAAAAATGGTCCTAAACTTAGTCCTTACTCAGCATGCATGAAATTAAAACAGTTTAAATAGGTAAAACTAAAACATGCTATTGCAATAAAATCAAACATTTCATAAGTAATCAAATGAAACCCTGGCCAGTACATGCTGAAACTGAAAAGACATAAACATAAAAGCAGAGTGCCGGCGGCTCCCATGATCATCCAGCTCCTCCTCTAGCCGTCCTGGTGCTGTCCCAAGTTACCTGGTGGAAATACCACAGAAATAAGGGTGAGTACAAAGGCACTCAGTAAGAATCCCCAACCGGGGTACAGTACGAAATAACGCATCAT
>JBBMKA010006166.1:0-10580 GCA_037833695.1 Sechiopsis laciniata | reverse complement strand
CCAATATTTTATACACACTCGTAGTAAGACTTATAGGCCTGAAGTCAACAACTTTAACCGGTCTAATAACTTTGGGGTTGAGAGTCACATATGTTTCATTCAAAGCATTGAACAACAGTAGTCTCATGAACAATATCAAATCCTATAGTTAACTGAAGAAATCTGGTTTGTATTATCGCCTTAATATTTTTTCTTATTTATCTTCAAAATTGGTTGAGCTGCAAATTGGTGAAAATCCTAAGTTTTTTTTTTTCATACTTGAATACCCTTCGTATGTGCATCTTGATAGGGAAGAAAGATCAAATTAACTTGCAAATTTGTAATATACAAAAAAAAATGAGGGGCAAAAATATGTGCATAGACTTAATTCTTGAGGGAACGTTACATCCGTTAATGATAATATGTGCATCTGGACTGGCTGCAAATTTGTGGAATCATTAAAGAGGGTTAGATAGGGAAGAAAGATCAAGTCCAAGAGGGGTAAATGAAAGTTGAAGAATAAAGAATTTGAAATGACGATTTTACCCATCTTCATCTTTCTCAAATTTATTTTTAAAAGTTGATTGCAACACTTGTCAAATTTTAAGAAAGGTAATTTATCAAATTGAAAGTTTAAAGGTGTGATTGTTACAAACCCTATAGTTTAGGGGTGGTTTGTACAATTTTCCCATAATTTTATTTATAGGTTCATTTGTGTTGGATTCTAATTAATCAATATTTCCAGTGTTGAGAGTGCGATCCAAGCAAGGTTTAGAAATTGGAAGGAAACAGTTAGTTTTTTTTTTTTTTGAAATTTGGGTTACAATCAAGGACCAATTTCAAAAAAAAATAAATTAAAGCACTTCAGTTACCTACCATGTCTATATATATGTTAGATTTCAAGATGTATATGTTGTTATAAAAGTTATTTGAAGTATTTGGAACCCTAATTTTTAGATCACTCAAGCCTTCGGGGTGTTTGTTTGACATATTTAGGTAGTTTTTAGGCTAAGGACTTATTTTGATGAGTTCTATTGAGTAGTTAAAAATTGAAAATTGTGCCAAAAATTCATTTGGATGTAGTTTTTGTGTAGAGGAGTTAGAGTTAAAACATTGTTTGGATGTAGATTTAAAATGAGTAGTTGTTTTTAGTAGTTAAAAAAGAAATGATTAAAAATGAGTTATTTTGCTTAATTTGAAAGAAATGATTAAAAATGAATGGTTAGAAATGATTTAGTAGTTATAAATTAATGATTAAAAATGAATGGTTAGAAATGAGAGTTATTTTCAAAAGTAAAATTAAGAAAGAGTTGTTAAAAACTCGTTTGGATGTAGGTTTTCGAGGAGGAGTTAATAAATCATAAAACTAACTCCTAGCTTAATAGGTCAAACAAACAGCCCCTAGAGTATTTGTTGGACTATTGTCTGCCTCTTAGGTTGATTGGTTGTGGCATGTTGGGTTTGTTTATTAATTGTAAACCAATTAAACTCTATCATTATAAGTTCAATCTTGAAAATAAGTATTTGACCACATTTTATTTTAGAGTAATAGTATCTTTTAAACCTTCATCATCTTGCTACATCGTTCCTGACATGATATATTTGAAAAGACAGGTGCCCTTTGAAGTTTTCTCCGCGCAACTTTCCAACCAACCTTTGGGTAACTCACACAAACTCCTCTCGTCTTCTTTAGACCACAAAAAAACCCTAAAGGTTCAAAAAGAACCGTTAGGGTTTGGGAAATTGGTTTAGTTAATAATTAGTATGATTGGTTGTAATCTAATTTAATTCCACGGTTACGGTTCAATCTTGAAAATTGGTATTGAATTCTTATCTTATTTTGAGAGTAGGGTTTGTGGTCCTCCCCCAATTTAAACTAAAAATAATAATGATAAATAAATAATTATAAGAGTTATCTTAAATAAATTAATGAATAAAAAGATTATGAGTTTGATCCAAAATAGTTCGAGTATACATAAGCTGGTATGAAAAAGCAACTCTAACTTGAGTCTAACAAGGGAAGGCAACTTGGCCCTCCCAGCCTCTAAATGACGACAAGAACCTAACATGATACTAAAAATTTAAATTCAGTCCCTCTAAATGCTCAACCTATCGTCACAAGTATTACATGTACGATACTTTAATCAAGTTACCTACACGGTTTAACAAACAGTATGGGCCTAACTGTCACGCTTGCATAACAAGTATAGCCAAGCCCCACAACATGCATAGGGAAAAAACAATAAAATTTAGGCAACATTCTAACATGCTCAATCCATAGTAAGAAGCCAATATCATTCCGAGTCATCATCCATGACAAGGCATAAAAGTTAAGTAACATACATAGCAAATCTATTTATTTAGGAGCATTGCATGAGATCCACACATCTCTTAGATGGTAGCCCTTACCTTATTCTTTATATAGAATCAAACAATTCGTCAACCTCCAACGAGCAACGCTCTTAAGCGCGATTAGTTATTACCAGCAATTAGTCAGGCTCATTACTTAATTATATTAACTAATCTACATTAAATTATCAAGCCAAGTCTCTAAATAACAAGCAATCCTCATCGTTCTCTTTAATCCCTTTTTACTTTATTATTAAGTTATGACCTTAATTTTACGCATTATGACATGTGACTAGTTTAATTACCCAACAACCCCTTTATTTGTACTTAAGGCTAAGGGTATTGGTAGTGAATGACTACTTTTAAAAAAATATATTTAAACTTTTCTAACATTTAATTCAATGTCTAAAATGAAAATCTTGCAAGAGTAAAGTATATTTACTTTCCAAAAATGCCCTCAACTTAATTCAACGTAGTAATCTATTTAATTAGCCATTAATACCTTGTTTCAAAACAAAAAAAAAACAAAAAACCATTAATACCTTAAATAAAGGTTATCCCTCAAATTATGGAGATTAAGCAATTCAAAACATTTTTTATTTTAAAAAAAACATTTATTTATTATAAGCAAAATTATATCAAATGGATAGATTTTGTTAGAGGATGAGAAAAAGAAAGATAAAGGATGAGAAAAAGAACATCAACTGCTTGTTATTGAAAAATTAAGAAATCATCATCTTCATCTCTCGAAATCTAAAAAAAAAAAAAAAAAATTGAAAAAGAGCTTTTTAAGAAAGAAATTGAAAATCAAGAACCCATGAATTAATTGAAAAAGGAGACTCGTTTATATAGAAAATGAGAGACCTAAATTTGAGCAATTTTTTAATTTTGTTTGAAAATTTTGATTGTTCATAATATACAATAAAATCTCTTATCTTCTAACTCACGCATAAAATCTATGAGATTTAGTAAAAATATCTTATCTTCGTTATAAAGATGATGGAAATCTACCAAATTCTGTTATGTAATTAGGAAATCTATAATATTTCTCGAAAATAACCACATTTTAAAGAATAAAAACTTATCATTTCTTTTTAAGCTTTCAATCCTTTATTATTGTTTATTATTGGTAGTTTGTTGCAATTTTTTTTTTTTTTAATACAACAATATTGGAGGAAGGAAATTCAAACATGTAACCTCATCATTATTAGGTTGTACAAGATGCCGTTAGAGCTCTGCTCCTATTGGCATTTTGTTGTAGAGTTCAATTTCATTAAATGTATTCAAATTGTTTTCTATCCATGTTAGAAGGAATTTGTTGAATGCAACATGAGTGAGAGTTCAATTTGAACTCTAACATGGATAGAAAATAATGTTAGAGTTCAACCTTAAATACATTGAAGTTCAACCTTGAATTCAACCTTAAATGTATCCAAATTGTTTTCTATCCATGTTAGAGTTCAATTTCAACTTCAACCTTGAATGCAACATGAGTCATCATAAATAATGTTCGGTGCATTTAATACAACTCTATTATGAAGCTTGCCTTTATTCATGAATCTTTGTAGATTCATATCAACATATATATAGAGACGAAATATATTATTAATTTGTGCATCATCATCATAATATTCAGAAGAGGTAAATAATCAAATACATTCGTCTACATATACATCCACATAGGAGTAAATAACACAAACATAAATCTAAAAAATATAGATTTATGTCATTTTTATTTTACCACATTAATATTATAGAAACAATAAATATACAACACATATAGATTAATGATGACTTATCAAAATCTAATTCAAAAATTCAAAAATATATATATCATAAAAATATATGGGTACATATATACCGTGGATGTACAATATATTTGTAAAAAACATTAATTCATACTTCAATTAAGATCACAAAACTGACTAAAATTTCATAGTATACATATGCATAGATATATATACATACGCAAGGCGAAGGTCCTTTCACCTACACGACAAAAATAATTCTTACAATTATAAACTCAAAAAAATTGGGACGTTCATTTATAATAGATATGAGACCACAAAATCAACTAACCATGTTTAAATTTTCTTACGCAAATAAATATTTATATATATATACACATCTTCATAAAATTTTGTCAAATTATATGGACTAATATTAACATTTAAAATATTAAGATCAAATTATAAAAAGACTAATCAAATTAAATTTAAAAAAAATGTTCGCAATTTTTAATTTAAACCATACTTGATTAGTTGGTTCCACGTCTATTTTTATGTGCTACCATTTATGGTTAATATACAAATTTCATATTCAATTTAAATGTGTTAAATATGGAACTGCCAAGAATAAAAAAAAAATGCAAGTAATTTTTACCAAGCAATTTAATATATTTACATAAACAATCTAATTCCATTTTTCTTTTGGAACACAATAAAAAGAGGAAGTTGTCAAAGAGAGCAAATTTGTCACATACCACATTGATGCTATCACTCCACCCCAGAGAAGAATCCAACTTCGTATGATAAATTGTTGATTTCCATTTATCTGTCCATGTAATTTTCTATAGGTGTGATTAATCTTATCTTTTTAGAGTTTTACTTCATTGTCCTAAATCCCTTTTTACTTCATTATTAAGTTATGACCTTAATTTTACACATTTGACATGTCACTAGTTTAATTACCCAACAACCCTTTATTTGTAAACTTAATGTTTCAGCCCATTAATTAATAACAGACAAGCCCATTTATTCACAAAATGTCAACAGCAGCCTATTCATCTTAAGTCAGCAGCCATTAAAGAAGAAGCAGCAGCCCAATAAATCTTTAATGTAAATTCTCCCACGGCCCAATTAGCTTCAGTAAAACACAACCCATTTAGATCAGCCCATTACCAAAGGCCACAGGTCGTAGTTAAGGGAATTTGAAATCCGTAAATATAGGAAATAATAAAGTATAAAAAAGCTTAATGAACTAAATTTATTTGGGTCGTAAGTTCGGAATTGTAAGATAGAAGTGAGCAACTCATAATTGCACCCACTATTATTGCATTTAATTTCTTTTTAGAATTTCATTATTCAATTCTAATACCAAATCAACACAACCCACACCCATGTGAAAAATTTTCACCCATTTTTTCTTTTGGTTGATTTTGATAGTAGAAGTGGAATTAAACAAAACAAAAAGAATTATCGACAAGATGTTTGTGTCATAAAGTCTTTCCCTCGACCTTGAGCTTGTTCGTCTTCAAAACAATTTTTGTTGATTTTTTAATTTAATGTTTATTAGTGTTGGAGATACTTCACCTTGGTCGGAAATTGGAAAGTTATCTTATAAGATATGTGGGCTATTCTCATCACTATCAATTAATTTTGAAGTAGAATCTTGTGTTATCTAATATGATACGAGAGCTCAACCAAACGAGTATGTTGATCCATGGTTGGTCACTGTGAATTGATTTTGAGGTAAAACCTCTTATTATCTAAAATTAATACTCATGATTTAAATAATCATTCATTTTTCTTTATATATATCTTTTTCTCTTCTAAGATTATTTTAGTATATATATATTATAATATGTTATTTTTAAACAATATATAATATGTTATTTATCATAGATGTGCGAACATCCAATTTAATGTTGATGGGTCGAAACAATTTGCATTTTGGAGGGTAGCCTTCATGAATAATAATATTTCTTATATTTTTTCATATGTGGAAATAATCTTACTATTTCTATGTATGACATCACAACATTCTACATGTGAATATGAATTAATTCGCTCTCTGCAATATGTTTTGTTTTTAATTGTTATTTTTTTTTAAATTTATGTATTCATTTCTTTTTAATATAAAATTTATATGCATTTCTTTTTATAGTACTTTATCTACTCTTAAAAAATAAAAATAGAATCTACTCCTTATTTATTTATTTTTTTTTATAAAAAAACTGTAAATGATATTTGAAAACTAACGTTCTATTTGATATATTATTTCTAGTTTTTCCAGTGATTTTTTCTTTTTGAGATTAACAATGATTGGGGTCAAATTCAATCTTATCCCCTCCCGATCATGATGCACTTAAGAAAATGAAGATAAATTATAATTATAAATATCATATACTATATTAAGAAAAAAAAAAGATTTCAACTGCAACTTTCA
This sequence comes from Sechiopsis laciniata, assembly GCA_037833695.1. Taxonomy (NCBI): domain Eukaryota; kingdom Viridiplantae; phylum Streptophyta; class Magnoliopsida; order Cucurbitales; family Cucurbitaceae; genus Sechiopsis; species Sechiopsis laciniata. The sequence goes on along the minus strand of JBBMKA010006166.1, from coordinate 4,085 downwards.
CTTATCCTAAAAAATCGAGAAACTTGTAAAAACTTGGAATAAATTATGGGAGTCGTTTGTTATAATGACAACTAAAAATTTCAAACTCAAACGAACTAAGTATTGAAAAATACAACTCACCCCTAAATAAATGAGATGGTAATGATCAAACTCAAACTCATTTTCTACTTCTATTTATTTTTAAATTTTGATGATAATTCAATTAAATTATTTTTATGTCAAAACGAACTAAACCTGATACAAATCTCAAATCTCAAATCTCAAAATATTGTTGTTCAGTTTTTTTTTTTTTTTTTTTAACTTTTTTAATGATTGATACTATCAAATTAAAAGTTCAAGAATATAACGTAACAAATAACATAGTTGATAATGAATGAATTTCTATAAGAGGACCAAAAAAAAGGGAAACAAATTGAATATCCTATTGTTGTTTGTATTAATGAGGAAAATAGTAGAGCCATTTACAATTCCCATGACCAAATTAAACCAATTTTTTCCAATACAAATTTTTTTACCCCCCAAAAAAGAGTAAAATGAAACCAAAATAAATCTGACAAAAAAACAATAATCTTCCTATCTAAAGCCCTGCATCAGTGCCGCGACCCCATGGCAAGAAAATTACCTCCTCCATTAGATTCCGCCACGTATCAAAAATCAACAGTCTTTATGCAACGGAGATGAATCGAACGACTGAGATATTTTATTGCTTTTCATCTTGAAAAGGCCGTACAATTTTTTGAACTCTTTACCGGTCTGAGTGTTTTCGGTGCCGCTCGATTCGACCGATTCCGCGACTGACCTCCTCGACCCGCAGTCGCTCAGCCGCCGCCCCATGTTGCCGACTCGCCGCCGCTCGCCGTCGGTCTGCAATGCCGATATTACCGATTTTATCGCCCGGCTCGGCGAGCTCCGGTTCGTGATCATCAGTTCGCCTATCTCGGCCGGGCTCAAACTGGCGCCGTTTTGGAAAATTTCTTCAACCTGAGGAAACAATTTGTGATCCTTGACGCCGAGATAGTTGATTGCGAGATTCTTGAAAGCGGAGAAATCGCAGAGTGGAAAATGGATGTGAACGTCGATTCGGCCCGGTCGGAGAATCGCCGGTTCGACCTGGTCCTTGCAATTGACGGTGAAAACCATCACTCTCTCTTCCGCACAGCACGATGTCAATATTCCGTCCATGAAGTTCAGCAACGCCGATAAGCTCAACGCTGACGATTTCTCAACCAGAAACCGATCGAGATCCTCGACGACGATAACCGACTTGCTTGTGGTCTGTAGCAGAAGAAATTTGAGATCGGAATCATCGGAGACCTTGGAGAGATCGAAATCGTAAACATCGTAGGAGAGGAAATTCGCCATGGCAGCAACGAAGCTCGATTTTCCAGTTCCGGAAGGGCCGTATAACAGGTAACTCCGTTTCCAAACTCTGCCCAATCTGTGGTAATATTGTTTTGATTTGAGAAACGATTCTAGATCTGATTGGATTTTGTCTTTGAGATCTGTTTCCATGGAAATCGAATCGAAATTTGACGGATGTCTGAATCGAATCGATTTCCATCTTGTATCTGATTGATGATTATTAGGTTTCGAATTCATAAACAGCTTCAAATCCCCTTTCTTCTGATCAATTTCATCGATAGTTAGGGTTTGAATGTGTTGAAGGTAAGGGCGGAGAATTCGACGCTTATCCGCTTTTCTAAGCTTCAACACAAAATTTCTGGTACCGATTTCTTCATTGGTCCACAAAACTCTGGCCCCTAGAAAATTGTCCTCCACCGTCTGATTGGGATCCAGCCGGAGAATGATGTCATTAGGCTTCTTTCCGGTGATTAGATTAGTGTAATCAGAATCCTCTAAACAAGATAACGAACTAAGATAGGCAGAGATTTTCCGGTATAGATGATTCTGTTGAGAACTTTCATTGAATTCAGGAATTCTGAAAGATTGGTAAACATGGAAACAATCTTCAAGATTTCTCCACCGTTTTTGAACGACGAAAATCAATCCCGTCCTGATTAACATAATCCTCAACAACCAACAGAAACAAATCCCGATGAAGATCACAAAACAAAACCTGAAAAACAAATCCATAGCTCAACACACACAAACACAACAATCCCCAAAGAAGATTAGAGACAGAGGAAAAACTTTAAACAAACAACATATTCAGAAGAAGAATCCATAGAAAAAACCCAACAAAAGTTGAAGAGCCAGGTTTAATGGAGGCCAAAACCAAAACCCAAGTGTTAGAGAAAGGGATTGATAGAGATTAAGGGGCAAGTAGAAGAATAGATAGAGATATCTGTATATAGATATATATATATAGTTTATTTAGAGGGTGAATTGAGAAATGGAGAGCAGGCATGAAAGTGTGTGTGGAATTTAAAAGTGTGTTGTTTTGTTCTACTTGTTATGTATATGTGTTTGTGGTTGGCTTGGCAGCTACTTTCCAGCCAAATTTCATTCACCAAATCCCCCTTTTTTGCTGCTTTGGGTAATTCGCCAAATCAAATTCTTGATTTTTCAAATCCCTATTTCCTTTCGGCCACACAAGAAATTGATCTTATGACTGAAACTTCCATTCCCCCATTTATTGCTCCCAATATTCCCTTTTTCCCCTAAATCAAATCCTATTTATTGCTTCCAATATGGATTCTATTGAGCCCAATTAATCCAAATCTTTTTTTTTTTTTAGATAACCAAATCAAATTATTTAAGTCCTCAGTATTCATCTTTCATGGGTGCTTGAATAATAATTTAAATGTTTATAAATTATTTTTTAAAAGTCTGTCGGGATATTTATCTTGAAATTAATTTTAAAATTTTTTAAAATCAAATATTATAGGGTTATATTGTTTTATGTCGTGACAATAGTTGAAGTTTAAAAGTACTCAATATATCCTTGATTTTTATGAAGAAAGAGTAATAAAGGTTGGAATGAATATTTTTATGCAAGATTTAGTAGCTTAAATATTTTCTTGGAAATTTAGATCTAAAACAAAACAAGTATAAAAAATAGCTTGCTAAAATAAGATTTGAATTTGTACCTAAAAAAAAAAATTAAAGCCAAACTTGATTATTTCTCAAGATGGTGGAGGAGATGCAACTCTCAAATTGATATTTGTAATGGATTTTCTTTCATATAAATAATATTTCTTAGGGGTATTTTCAACTTTTCATTTTGTTATATGTCAATTATATGAGTTGAAGTTGAAATGGGTAGGTTCATATGATATTGATGTTTCCAGTTTAAATTTCAATATATTTTTTTATATTTGTTTAAATTTCAATAAATTCCTCTATTATTACAAATCTTTATTTCTAAGTTCAAAATTAAAGGTGGTGTGCAATTCAACCATTCTGTCCATAAAGAAATAAAAAGTAGGTGATTAAAGTAACACTTAAAATTATATAGTAACAAATAATTTGATGAAATAATAAATCCTTTAAATATAGGCCAAGAGGAGTAGTGCTCCATTGATATTAAGTATGATAACCAAGAGATTAAAGGTTTTAATTATTATTTTTTTTAATCTAAACAAAATCCTTTAAATATACGAAACTCTCCATAATCTTAAATCAGGAAAGAAAAAAAAAACATGTTAAATATGCCCCCTAATTGAAAAGTTTTTAACATGCTCTCCATGATTTAGACTTCAATTCCAATTTAATTGAAAGTATTTTGCTTCATATGGTTTGATTATATCATAAATCATCCTAAAACACCAATCAGAACAATATTTCAATGATATTTCAATATTTCAAATTTTATTTCAATTGTTGACTAAAAAAATTGTATTGAACTTTTTTTTTTCTCTACTTGAAAATCCATCTCCATCCTAACTGGCTTTAACGATAAAAATCAATTGAAATCTTTTAGAAGTTATGAATGCTAAATTGAAACTAAGACTACCTGAAAAATCAAATTGGTAATTAAAACAAAAGAACCCAAAAACAAAAAACAAATAGAAAATAATACTGTACAACTTCTTGAAATTTTTTAACTGGTGGTTGTTTGGGAGCATGGCTTAATGATGAGTCTTTTTATTTGGTACAAGCAATTTTTGGTTGTGACATTATAT
>JBBMKA010006165.1:0-10582 GCA_037833695.1 Sechiopsis laciniata | reverse complement strand
GGAGAAATCGTGGGGGAAGAAAATGAATTAGGGTAGAGAGAAATAGTGTGGGTATTTTAGACATTTCACAATTCTTTGCCACATATGAATATCTTTGGAATTGTGCTATGGAGAGAATTATTTTACTTTTTTGTAATATACATATCAAATCCCCAATAATAAATAACGAGGATATTTGAACAACTTTTATTTTAGTCAATGGTACTTTTAAACCTTTATAAAGATCAGCTGTATTTTTATCTTTTATCAAAAAAACTTATCCATAATTAAATAATGAGGATATTTTGACAATTATTTTGAAACATTTTTAAAAGTTAAAGGATAATTTCAAAAAAATTTAAAGTTCTAATATAATTAACACAAACCCTACCATTCATGGTTATATTTTGTAATTTAGCCTGAAATCAAAATTAATGTTTATATATAAAGTATATATATTTTTTATAAATTTATAGATTAAATTTGTAATTTATTAACCAAAAAAAAATGAACTTAAGACTTCGCTTTTCCTACTCGATATGAAGACATCTTTGGAGTGGAGAAAGTGAGATGGAAACTGTAAAGTATTGTTTGAACGACGGCAAAAGAACGAACACCATGATTATTTTTCCATTACAGGATTCCCCCCCCCCCCCCCCCATTCATTTTTCTCTTTTTGTTTTGTTGGTTTTTATTTTTTACATTGTAGATTTCAATTACGATCTCATCATTTACCCTCATGAAATTCAAACATCATCTTATTATTTATCTCTCTTGAATTTCGAATTACGCCGCCATGGATTTAGCTCCACCAGTGCAGAGTTGGAGTTTGTTCATCGGAGAAGAAGTTACAAGCCTCCTCCTCTCCGCTAAAGAAATTATGCTCCTCCATTTTCGGAAATTGAAACCCCTTCCCGTACTGCAAATAATTCATCGCCGCCGTCATGTGATGGTTCTGCACCACCGCCGGCGAAGAAATCCCCACCGCCGTCGGACTGTAATCCTCGTTCAAAATTGCGCTCGAATCGCTATCCGATGACCCATCTTTCAATGAGGCCTCTCCCGCCGCCGCCGCCGCCGCTTCTTCCGACTCTTTCGCCGCCGGAACAGAGAATTTCTCAACCGGCGCCACCATCTCTTCCTCCACCGAAACATTGCTCTTATCTTCTTCAACCTTCGTTTTCAGTTCCCGAATCTGCAAACCCAATTTAACATTTAAGATCTTACAAAAATACGAAAAGGGGTTTTGTAATTGTAGATTGTAAACTAGTGTACCTCTTGGAGGAGGGCTTGATTGTCTTGTTGGAGTATTTGGTAATTGAGTTTGAGATTGTCGTAATTGGTTTTAAGAGCGCCATAATCTCTTTCTAATTGCTTGGTTTTCCATCTGGCTCGACGATTTTGGAACCAAACAGCCACTTGTCGAGGCTGTAACCCAAGTTCTCGAGCTAGCTTCACTTTCCTCTCTGGATCGAGCTTGTTTTCAACTTCGAAATTCTTCTCTAGAGCCTTAACTTGCTCTACACTTAACCTCCTCTTCTTCTCTGAAACGTGTCCGCATTCTTCTTCATCAAACCCATCAAGCATCGACTCGAATTCCGTAGCATAAACACCGTTGATTCTCGGACTCTGTTCTTGATCTGTGACACCCAGAAAAGGAGAAGCAGAGTAAACCGTCTGATTGTGAAATTGGAAAATATCAAAACAAAGAATAGAAAACCCACATGGGGATGTTTGAAAATTATAAGTTGAAGAACAAAAGAAGTAAAAACCTGAAGTATGGCAAATGGAAATGAGTGCACTCAAGGAATCTGAGGTGCTAGCTGCAGGTCTCTTCATGATTGGGAATCACAACAAAATTAAACACACGGTATTAGAAGAAAATGATGATGATGGTGATGATGTGGGTTGATTTTTCTTCCTGTTTTATGATTGTTGTTCTTTTTTTTTTTAAATGTTTATGTCCGAGTAATGGGAAGAAATTGAAGTATCACTTCAAGGAAGCAATGGAGACCAAAATCACATTATGTATAGTGAAAGAAAAAGAAGGACAATAACTTGTACAATTACTGTACAAACTAGTCTGTTTTTCTGATTCTTATCATTCTTGAAGATTTCTTCTCCTTCAAATCCCATTTAAAATTCTCACTCAATTTCTTGCCAAGAAGAGAGAGAAAGAGGAGAGAGAAGTATTTTCATTTCACAACCCAGGTAGGCTTCACACTTTCTCTCTCTTTAAATAAATCAACACTTGGGTTACAATCTGACTGGGGTTAGGTAATGTTGGAGCTGGCATAGCCAAATGAAATTAACATTAAATTGCACTCCAAATTGAAATGCAAATTCACATGTAAATGCAAATTCCTTTCAACCGGCTATAGCCTGTAGACTTTTTTTTTTTTTTCATTTATATAAAAATATTAAATGTGAACGGCTCGGCTCGAGCATGGGGATTTGAGCTGGTGAAGATTAGGTTGGCGTCAGCGTATCCGAGGCCGTCACAACGGAATTGTCTCCGCAACTAATCGACAATCCCGAATGTTTTTTTTTTTTTGTTATTATTATTATTATTATTATTTTTTTTAGAGTTTCTTTTTTAAAAAATCCCAAATGACCTTGTTTTCTTTAAAAAAAGTTAAAAAAAAAAAAAAAAAAAAAAAAAAAAAAAAAAAAAAAATCCAAATTACCCATTTTTTAGGATATACAAAGACTATGTTGATACTTTGATACTTTTTATTAATTGCCCAATAATTAGTTTCGACCACTAGTGGATACTTTGGTGTGTCATCACACAGTTCACGAATTGACATGATTTGTAGTGACATGCAGACGGTAATGTCTTATAAGAGATTTTCTTGTTGAAATTAACTCTAAAATGTGCACATAATCAAATAATTTAATTTTAAAAAAATGATAATTTTATAATCCAATTTGACTGTAAGTAAAAGGATACAATTTTTTAGTTAACACGGAGGATTTAAAGCATACTTCTTCATCAATAATACAAGTAATATTATTACCCATTAGCCGATAAATCAATATAAATATTATCAACTCATTTAAGTTTGGAATTTAATTTAGGGGAAAAATCGAAAGCATGGAAACAAAAAAAATTGGCTTTTTACCAAAAACAAATATAAGAAAGTTTAAAATGACCCTTTCTTTTCTTTTTGCACGTCTTTTTATACTTTTAATATCAATTTTTAAGTAAAAAAACTTTTTATCTCAATTTTTTGTTGTGAAAACATATAAATAAAGAAAAATTGAAAATGATTATGGAGGTATAGAAATACTACAGAGAACAAAGAAGAATTATGATGTGTTTGGAATGAAAAAAAGAATATGATTATGAGAGGTGTTAATTTGAGTTTTACTATCTTAAATAATATAAGAGTCAAATATCGACTTTTAAGATCGAACTCGTGATCATAAAACTAAAATAAATTACCACCAAACAAGATAATTAATCCGTCAACTCATATTCGCTTTAAATTAGGGAAGAGTTAACATGGATAAGAGCAAACAGAAGGACTATTCACATTATTAGCTAGATAAATTCTATGGTTACTTTTAGTTCCAGGGTAGGATGGTTGTTGGATTGTAAACAAAATATCACATTATTAGCTAGATAAAAGAAGAAAATATGAGTCTGATGTCTCTAATGATATAATTCACTTTGAGTGAAATTTAAAAAAAAATGAAAATTGGACTTGTGCGTCTCTCCTTTCAAAATAAATACAAATATAGACAAATTTTAAAGTATTTACGTTCATAATCATTAATCTATTTTAATATTATATTATAAATATTCATTAATACTAGTATTATGTATTATAAATACTCAATAATACTAATATTATTATAAAAAAAAAGTGATAATATCCCTTAATATCAATACTATATTTGTAATTTTTTAAATGTGATTATATTTATAATTATTTTTTAGATTTGGGTCCAGTAAGTTTTTCATGAAAAAAAATGAATGATATCATATTTGTGTGAAAATTCGTGAAAATTCCAAGTGTGAAAGTTAAAGTATCTCAATGTATCTCAATAAATTTTACTTCTCTTAGTATAGTTATCACATTTGTCTAATCATAATAAGATGAAACTAATATAAAGTAATCTTAATTAAATTTCTTAAATAATTTCTTTAATTATAACAATTTCATTTTATGTGAGAATGGGGTAAATGACATCGTCAAAACAAACCAGCTAAAAGAGACAAAAAAAAACAATTTCTTTAATCGTTTAGAAAGAAAATAATGAACCTATAAAGAAAACAATCACATATGCTGACATTTAGCAAGTTCCATTTGGTTTTTTAGTTTGTGTAGTCATATCGATCATGAAACTCACAAGAAAAATGATTAACATGTATATGGAGTGAATAATGCTTTTATACTGAGTGTATTGAATAATTCTCCATACCTATTCATGTATCGATAACTGTGAACTAGCTCGGAGACCAATAAACCTACAAAAAAAAGCTAAACGACATGTGATACAATTCCTATTCATTAGCCAATCAGCATATTCCACTAAAGGCCTGTGTTGATCTCTCTCGCACTGTAGGATAAGTTATGCTCATGGATATAATCGATCATCTACTAAATGCTCCTTCACGAGTTGTTTGTAACTCATTGTTGGGTCAAAAGTCTATTTTACCCTTGTAATTACAATTTTTTCCTTAAATGCCACTGACTCCTCTAATGCACAAACTGTTCATGGTCCAACCATGAACTAATGTCCTCTTGAGCCAATGAGAGGTGGGTACCATTTGTTCAAGTCCCGGAATCAGTTCTTAAAAGAACAACCTCTACTTCTACAATAATAGGGAAGAAATGAATTTCATCTTGTGGCATTACATTCCCAGCTACTCACTACGATAATCCCCAACTTGGGAGGCATATTGAACACTATTGATTGACTGCTTTCACCCATGTACATTAAAGGATGCTTTCACATGCAGAAGTTTGCAACTCACTCAGGATTAAGATCATAATAGCCTACAATAATTCTAGTGAAATATTTATCGACGTCTATAACAAAATTACTTAGACTAGTAACATATTTCATGTCATAGTCCTACGAAAAAGTATTCTTTCGCATAGGCACTGTAACGCCCCGAAATTTTGTAAAAAGGTTTTGTAAAAAAAAAGGAAAAACAAACTCATTTGTTTTTGGAAGTGAAAAATAAAAAAGCTGGAAAATGGTAAATGAGTTTAAAGGAGGCCCATTTATGTTTTAAAATAATAAAAGAAAAAAAAAAAAGAGGGGGCAGGGGGGGGGTTTGTTTTAAAAAGCAACAAAAAGAAAAAGAACCCTTTTTTCCTCTTCTTCTTCTTCCTTATCCTCAAAACCCTAGCCTCCCTCTTCACCTCCACTTGACGCCGCCGCTCGCCTCCGACCACCCTTCGTCGTCGTTCCACCGAAGAACAGTTCTGACGCCTCCGAGCACCTGCGTCAGCCCCGCCCATGCCGTCGCATCTGCTCAGCCCAGCTCGCGCGACCCAAGAGCGCCGTTCCGGCCAGTACTCACTCGCATGTCTCCACCGAGCTCGCCAGCGCACGCCGCCATTCGTCCTCAGCCACAACACCTCCTCCTCTGCCGCTCAGTCTCGAACAACAGCCCCAACACGCACGATTTTCAGCCGTGTTCGCATGCTTAGTTAGCCAATGTTTGTCCTATTTTGATCTTGTGGGTAAGAATTTCTATTTTCGGGGTTATTTTTGTTGTTTAATTGATGTGAGTTTGGCGGTTGACTATGGATTTGTGTTTTAGTTGTTTGTGAAGCTTTTGTTGTTGGTTTGCGAGGTGTGTGTTGTTGGTTCCGTGGGTTCACGTTCGCTAAGTGTTTGGACAACAGTATAAAACGAGTTTTGGGTAATTTTTTCGAGGTGATTTCGTAGGTTTAGGTTCGCTACTATTAATTATGACTTTAGTGGCTAATTTTTTAATGCGATTTTAGGACGAAGCATCGTATTGGTTGATTTGTTAGTTTGCAGCTCGATGAGCGTTATTACTGTTCTATTTTCAGGTAAGGATTCTGATGACTCTTAAAATAGAGTTAGAATTCTTGCTATTCTCTGATCATTGTTTGTAATTATTATTTAAAATTTAGCGTGAAAATGGTAAATATAATAAGAAAAAGGTGTAATTAGCTAATGCTTAGGAATTAGAGGAATAAACTTTTAGATATGAATTTAATCGCAGAAAATGTCAGAATTAGCGCACTTAGCGCGTGTTTAGCAAAGCTTATGCAGATAAACTATTTTGCATGTAAATGCGATGTAGAACAATGCGGGCTGAGAAGCAAGACGCGCGATACACACGAAGTGCCAAGGCACCGTAAACAAAATAAGGAAAGAATCAAATGAAGGCAAGATGTTGACTAACCAGACACTAGAGAGACAAATTGCAGAAATCACGAGATTCTTCCCTTAACCACACAAACATAATTGGCGTATTCATGCAAGGAATGAAGTCATGCATAATTGGCGGATTTGTGCAAGGAAGGAGATCGCGTAGATTGATCTGTGCTTATTCTGGAATATTCGAAAGAAACCATAAAATGAGACCCTTTGTAATAGAAAAAAAAGGAGATTTTTTATGGAACAAAGTTTATATTGTTTTCTCTGTCAAAAACTCATTTCAATTCAGTAATACTATTTCAGCATGTTTTCTATGTCATTATCTGTACTTCTTATTTGTATGAGGAACTAATTTCGTTAGGGAAAGTGGTTAGTTTTAGCAAGTGTTAATGAAGAAATAGAAAGGACGTAAGTAGGACATGTTAACTAGGTGCAAATCATCAACAGTAAGTGTCAGCCGGCCATCCACATGCACTATTAGGTTGTAAATCGAAAGAGGAAATAACCTAAGTCTAGTTTGCATGTTCAGTAGGTTAGTATTAAGTCTTTAATACTTTAAATCGGAGTTTAGAAGTAGATGCGTAACTACTGCATATATAGCGCCGGCATAGCATTACATCAAGTCGTGGCGAGAGTCGAGCTTGATGCAAATGGAAGCGGAAGCGGAAGTTTGTAAGGCGTAGTATGATAGTTACCCCTTACCGCATGTTTATTTGATATTGCATTGCTATTACTTCCCATGAGTATCCTAGTCTAGCCTTAATCTCTCATCATCTGTTTTACAACTGTTTTATCTCTTTTATGCTTTCAACCCAATCAATCATCAACTACCATTCTTTATTTCTGTTCAATTCTAAACACCACCTTAGATAAATCACAGTCCCTGTAGAGATAGATAATTTACTTTTTACTTACTGCAGACCGCGTATACTTGCGCGAGTGCTCATTATTGCACATGAGGTAACTAGGAATCAGCAGTCAAGTTTTTGGCACCGTTGTCGGGGATTGTGTCAAATTATTTAAGTCGAGATTTCTTAGAATATAAAAAAATAATATATAATTAAATCGAGTTCTTTGTATTACATTTGCTTCAAGATCTGAGTGTGATTTATGCATGAGCACAACTTTTTCGTTTGATCTAGAACTTGAACAGAACCTCCTTAGGAGACGACCCGAGTAGAGAAGGAGAATTCGACGAAGGATGGACCCTGGAGTAATCGATCCACCAGTAGTAGTAGCAAGTGCAGAAGCTGGGGCAAATGTAAATCCCAATGCTAATCTACCCCCAGCTCAGGGAGTAGATGAGAGGGACAGAGTCATGAGGACTCCAACATGATTATTCAACCACGCAGCATATCCAGGTATGGTTAGACCTAATAATATGTATAATAATATTATGATAATATGTATAATATGATTAGAGTCAATGAACCTTTTAGTGGTCAACCTTTGGAAGATCCACATCAACATTTGCGTATCTTCCTAGCCGTTTCTATGCTAACCAAGAGGTTGGTATCTCTTTAGAAGATACTCGTCTGTTTCTATTTCTTTATTCATTAAAGGAAAAGGCCAGACATTGGGTAAACACGCTGCCATGTGATTACACTTGGGCACAAGTGGTCGAAAGTTTTCTAGCAAAATACTTCCCTAATTTGAGAAGTATGAACTCTAGACTTGAAATCTCTAGTTTTAGACAAGAGGATGATAAGACCATAGGAGGAGCATGGAAACGGTATAAAGAGCTTATAGCAAAGTGTCCGTACCATGGTTTGTGTTATACTCTTCAAATAGAACATTTTTACAATGGGTTATCCGATTAGGACAAGGCGATCCTCAACGCAACTACGAGAGGATGTCTAATGGAGAAAACGTACAATGAAGCGCATAAAATTATTGAAACAACCGCTACAAATACTGGGCCTAAGTTAAGTTAGGGAAGAAATCAAAACAAGCTGCCTGGTAAAGCTCAATTCTATGGTTGCTATGCAAGCCTAGCTTGCTATGCTTACAAAATCTATAAAAAAATATACAAATGACTACGCCACAGAATGTTCAGAACTCTTCAGTTATTGATCACTCAACTTTTGACTTTTGTACATTCTGCGGAGGCGATCACGCATACGAGCTTTGTAGCAAAAACCTTGATTCGGTCATGTACATTAAACATACAAATTTGCGACCTCATAACAACCCCTATTCGAGCACGTACTATGCTGGATGGAGGCAGCACCCAAATTTCTCTTGTGGCGGGCGAGGCAGCAATGCTAACTAAATTGGACAGTAGCGAATGCCGCCGAACTCTAGATTTGAAAGTAACCAACAACAAGTTCATCAATTGGATTCAGCATTAAAAGAGTACATGGTGAAGAATGACGCTGTAATGATGGAACATCAGACTCTGCTGAAAGCTCAATAAGAAACTCTTTGTGTGTTGGAAGTACAATTAGGCCAGATCGCAGTAGATCTAAAGAACAGACCACTAGGATAGTTACCGTCAGATACGAAAGGATCCAGGAGGAATGGCAAAGGGCAAGTCAGTGCAATCGAATTAAGAAGTGGAAAACTTTTGATGGACAACGAGGAGATTAGAAAATATCAGGGAACTAAGCCCCCAACAGAGCCATCAATTGGAACGCAACCAGCACGTAGCACCAATGAAAATCCTAAAATAGCTAGCGATACTGTAACGGCCCAGTTTTCCTTTCCGGTTCCCCAGGTTTGTTCGTTTGATGATTCGGTTGTTTGGTTGGGCCGTTAGGTCAGTTTGAGCTTCCAGGGGCATTTTTGGTAATTTGGCCTTCAGGGGTAGTCTCGTAATTTGCCAGGGTTCCGGGTTATTCTGTTAATTTATTGAGTTGGTTTCCCATCGGTTTTAGGTTCCGAAGTTAGCTTGGTCTTTTAGGAGGTTTTTGAGCTTCGGTTTATTTATTCGGAAAATGGAAGAAAAAGATGCTTTCGCCGGGGCTCGAAGCCAGAACCAGAGAGGGGACACATGTCGCGATCTCCTCCCTCCCTTCCCTTTTGCCGAGGCCTATAAAAGGCTTGAGACACCCTTTTTCCTCTTTTTTGCAAGCTCCACGAATTTCCTTCCTCCCTCTCCTTCGCCAAAGCCAAGCCTAGCCGCAGCAACCCAGCAGCCTTGTTGCTGCCCTTCGTCGAAGCAGCGGCGCCAGAAGCTCGCCACCGCAAGCCTCTCGAGCGCGCCACCAGCCGGTTTTTCCTCGCCCCAGTGTGTACGTCGTCAGCACCCTTCGCCCCATCGCCCACGCACTCCAGCCGAGCGCCACAGCGAAGTCAGCACCTGAGCCTTCAACAAGCCCCTTGCCGCTCGCGTCTGCCAGATCCAACGCGCGCACGTACTGCCCAAGCACCCAGTCGCCACAGCTGCACCTCGCCGATCCTGTGTCGCCTTCGCAAGATTGTGCCAGCGCCGTCCAGCAGCAGTTCGTGCCTCACCTCGCACTCCCCAGCTCGATCTCTCGTTTGCTCCCATAGCCTACTTTACCGAGCACCAGCCGATCGCTAACCTCAGTGCGATCGCGAGTCTGCGCGCCTTCGTCGGATCGCCCGCCCTTCGCCCCAGTGGCCGTGCCTTCACCAGCGCCCACGCCCCAGCAGTGCTTCACCTTGCCAGCCATCCGCACACCTGCAGCTTCACCAGTGCACGCAGCAGCGCCATGCCTCGCTCCCCCCCTGCCGCACGCAGCAGCGCCCTAGCGCAGTGTCTTTGCTCAAGCGCACGCACGCGCCAGCAGCACTTCGCCCTAGCCGAGACGTACCTTACCACAGCTCCACAGCGACCAGCCTGTTCGCCCAGTTGTTCGCCGAGCCATGCCGCGCATCCAATCGCACGCCTTGTCGAGGGCCAGCCTGCCGAGGGTTTTGCTGCCGAGTCTTTAGATCTCGATTAGGTAAGTCTCTCTTCTGAGCTTGTTGGTCGTTATTTCGAGCAGCTGTCCGTGTGTATTTTAATTAGTATTTGTACTTTATTTCTGTTAGGCTGTTGGTCTGCAGCTCAAGGAGAACTTTTTCCTACTTATATACTTTATGTTGTTCCAGGTAAGGATTTCTTACCGGGGTTGTGTGGGCCCTGGGAAATACTCACTGATTGCTTTCTTGTATGCTTGTTTGATGTTATTGGCATGTTAGTAAATAGGAATTGATTGCTGAACTGTTCTGCTAGCATGTTTGATTTCTGCTTCACATGTTAGTGCCATGCTAGGTTTGT
>JBBMKA010006164.1:0-10583 GCA_037833695.1 Sechiopsis laciniata | reverse complement strand
CGAAGTCAAATCTCCACTATAATCGATAATGGGCAACAACAAGTTTTCCCTAGTTACAACTAGAGGTATACAACATATAACAACTCAAGATAAACAATCTTGGCAACAAACAATACTAAACAAGGAGAAATAAATAGAAAGATCTCACAAAATTATGAAATTGAATTGTCACTGGAATCTAGATGTAGAAGCCTCTAATGCACAATTCATCGTTCAGATTGAAGACTCTCGTGTCAACCACATGCTGTCCAAATTTCAACTCGATCCGACGGTGCAATTACTCGGAAACGCTAAAATACTGAAGCTGGCTGAAGCCTCTTTTCCTCTCTATTTACTTTCTCTCTCTAGCTGCTGTTTCTCTCTTTCTGGCTGCTGTTTTTCCAAAAAATTTTGTGTGTTAAATGAACCAAAGTGACAAAAGTCACTTTAAAACACTTAGACCTAATGGGTCTTATTTGATGGGCCTTCATAGGAGTGAATAAAACCCAACAGAAAATGGAGTAAATATGGCTTCTTGAACTGTAAACAGTCGTTTTCTTAATCTGATTTGGTTCCTTCTTACAAATTGATGACTTTTAGTGTGATTTGTTGGAACATAATTAATCATAACGAGTTACATGACAGGATATCCTCGCCTAGGGATAGGCGTGGTACCCTTGTTTGTAATACATGACATGATATCCTACTGGAGTGGAGGAAGCTTGATCAGGTTAAATTTCAAGTTCAAAGTGTTGTGATCTGAAGCAATTTTCATAACATAATTAACATATGTGCAACACAACCATAAATTAGAGATCATATTGTACAGATTGAGTTGTGTATGTTAATAGAATTTCAATTTTCAACTCTCGTAGCTGGTGATGTTTGAATGGTAGAAATTAGATGAAGTTATATAACTCCATTTGGATATGTATTTTTCTTTTTTAACTGAATCTTACCAGTTTTGTCTAAATAGACTAATGTTTATATTATAGGTTGTAAATTTTAATAATATATTGGGAAATTGTAATGGATGGTCTAGTTTAACAAAATGATTATAAATTTAGTCAAATTTGAAAAAATTTGCAAATTTAGTCAAATATATGGTATTATTAATATTCATCATACAATATTATTTAGGGTATTAATATAGTATTTTGTATTATTAATATATTATTACGTATTATTAATATAATATTATATGTTATTAGTACAATATTATGTATTAATTATACTTATAATTATTATATGATATGGTTATGATTGCTAAATTTTCTTTTGTTAGTATTGTAAATATTTTTCCGATTTGGCATACTCCTAAAAATACCCCTAATATATTTGATAGTGATTTTGTTTGTTCATACGTTAAGTTAATATTTGATTAATGATCATTTTATATATATTTTTTAAATCAAAATTTTAGCTATTATGGTAACTACAAAGATACGGACTTTCAAAATAAACTATCTAATTTGGTAGTTGTTTTTTAAATGAATAAGTAGCGAAATTTACCGAACTAGTCAAATTTATCAAATAATTATAAATACGATCACTTAACAAAAATTAGCAAGTGTAGTCATTATTATTAATGAATAATGTCACATATATTTTTTTTATAATATTGATATTAATTATAATATCCAATTGGTATTTTATGAAATTTTATTGTAGGACAAATATGTGGATCTATTTATATCTTAAATATTGTATTTGTTACATCTTTATACATAATACCAATACGTAAGTATAATACTCAATATGTAACTTTTGAGAGTTCTACCTCATATAATAAAAAACTATTAATACAAATAAATATTGTATTCTTAAACACAATTGAAGGATAATTTTATAAATAATTTCATATTCAAATTATGGTTCGCTTTTAAATAAAGATGACGTCTTCCAAATGCGGTTGTCATCTAGTGGAGCTTGAATTACAAGTCATTTTTCATTCTCCACAGTGGTCAAACAAGCTACAGTTGTTCCCAAAAAAGGTGAGTTGTGTCGAGAATATGGCAAAATATTAACGAAGTTTGTTCGGAAAATTTTGACAAAATATTGAGAAAATTATCCCACATTGCAAAATTACAAGAATGTAGTGTGTTTCAAGCACTATAAAAAGAGCACGTGACTTTGTATTCAAAACATCTCAACTAAAACTACTTTAAGCAATGCATGTTTACTTAATTACTCTAATTAAAATTATTTTGTATACGAAAGTTGAGCAAAATGTGTAAATAGTATAAGCTTTAAAGAATGTTTATGTAATTTTGGTATGGGGAGGAAATTTCTTTTATGATTTTAACAATTTTTCACATAGTAGAAGTTCTTTCTGCTCATAGAATTTTTTTTTTTTTTTTTTTCACATAAGTTCGTGTGTTGTTATTTTTGTTGTTTCCTATCATTTATAAAATTACGCTTCAGTTGCGTTTAATTATAATACAATATTTACTCTATCTTAATTTCCTTCATACCCTTATCTATTTTGTCTAATTAAATTAAATCTCATCCAAAAAAATTGATGTTTTTGCACATTCTCCAACTTGAGTAAAAAACTGATTTCTAAAATAACAACTTAAATATCGAATGAGTCGGTGACGCATTTGGTTATCTTGTTTGGTTTTAATTAATTTCAACTCCATGGTCACGAATTCGAGCCGGTTCACAAAATATATACATGAACAATAGTAACCAACATATGAACCCTTATTATAATATGATATGTACATAATATGTGCCAACAATGTTTAATTTATACAAAAAACTAAAAATAAATAAATAAAGGAAACAACGTTATTCACATAATATATACAAGTGACAATAGTAACTAACATATGTGCCATTAACTCAAATATGCATAATAGGTGAAAACAGTAACTAACATATGATATGTATATAATACATGCCACCACCAATGTCTAACATAAGCTAAAACTAAAAAAAAAAATTAGTAGCCAACATATGAATCCATATTATAATATGATATGTATATAATATCTGCCAACAATGTCTAATTTATGCAAAAGCTAAAAATAAATAAATAAAGGAAACAACGTTATCACATAATATATATACAAGTGACAACAATAACTAACATATGTGTCATTAACTCGAATATGATATGTAGAGAATAAGTGTAAACAGTAACTAACAAATGATATGTATATATACGTGCAAAAAATGTCTAACATATGCGAAAAATTAAAAAAAAATAATTAGGGAAACATAATCCATATTGATTAGGTATAAAATATGTACATAATAAGTGTTAACAGTAACTAATATATGATATGTATAAAATACGTACTAACAATGTCTAACATATGCAGAAAAAAAAATGTAGGGATTCAAAAACAAAAACATGTGGCAACCATGTCTAACATATGAAAAAAAAAATTGAATCCCAATAAAGTAAGGATTCGATTTTAGACGTTAATATCATTAAACAATAGAGTCATTCGAGAGATTTGAAAGCTTACACTGGAAAAAATGTCGGAGCACCCAAAGAGATTTGAAAGCATACACTGGAAATGTTTATAGCTTCGAGAACGTGGCTCCAATAGCTTTCCCTTTCAGAGTCTCAAGAATCGAAGTCCAACGGAATGTAGGCGTCTCTTTTGTGACCGAATTTTTCAACCCGGGGCTACCGGTTGTTCAACAGGAAGAAAGGATAAAAAAGTAACTCTTCATCTTCTAAAAGTGAATATTTAAGCCCCTGTTTGATAACGATTGTGTTTTTAGTTTTAGTTTTTGAAATTTAAGCCTACAACACAACTATATTACCATATGCATTTTCTTACTTGAATATCTATATCCTACCTATATTCTTAGAAACCAAACCAAAATTTGGAAACAAAAAAAAAAGCTTTCAAAAGTTTGTTTTTGTTTTTGAATTTCTGTTAGCATTCACATATTTTTCTTAAGGAATGTAGATACATGTTGTTAAGAAAGATGAAACACATTATAGGAAATTTTAGTAAAAATAAGCTTAGATTTCAAAAAAAAAAAAAAAAAAAAAAACCAAAGGATTATCAAACAATGCCTAAAGTTTTCATAAAATCTAAATTCAGGTACTATTCCCAACAATTTTTATATTAAAATTTAAGCATACTTACAATAACCACACAAACCAACAAAGATATATACGACTTATGGGAAGGAGATGTATAACTATATTTCTGAATGTTAAGAACAGACTTCCAAATTTTGTAAATATTTTTAAATTTTCAAAATTGGTATGCTACTTGATTTTATAATTATTTATTTAATTATATTTGACTAACGTATTTTAGAATTATTTAATTTGTTTTAGATTTGTCTAGTCAAAAGTAGTTACAAAATAACCAATTTAAAATAGATTGAGAAAAAAACTCATAAAAAAATACAGGAGGGGTACAATTGTCAATCAATACTCTTATTAAATATTAATAAAAAATTTTAAAAAATGATATAAATTTAAAGTCTAACTATTTGTAGTCATGAATTTAATTAGTCTATAATTCCTAGCCATTTTTCTAGTGTCCCTAAATTAACAAAAACTCATTACGAAATTTAACGGAAGATTAACATATTAACAGTGATAAAAAAAAAAAAAAAAACAATAATAAGATTAAATTAAAATGATAAACGAAAAAAAAAGAGTATATGTACGTAGTTACAATTATAGCCGTTGGTGGAGCTGTTGGTGGCCACGTGGCGAAAGGCTAGTGCACCACGTGGCCATCTGTTTATTTATTTTTTCCGTTTTTAATTTTTAAAATTTTTGTTTTTCTGAATTCTTTTTTGTAATTTCATTTTTTTCCAAATTCTCGTACCAATTTTTCCCAATTTCTTAATGAGGAAGATTTTTTTTTTTTTTTTTGAGAAACAATGAGGAAGAATATTTTCATCTAAGATAAAGTGTAGTATGTAAGAAATAAATAGATGGTTGAGATTAATTGATGTATAATCTAATGAAATTAATAAAAAAAAAAAAATAGATATTTAAGTTTTTTATTTAAATATTTAAAACAAATATTTTGGAATATAAAATAAACAATTTCAAAATAGAAAAGGTTAATAGTCATTTATTCCATAAATCAAGGATTTGAGGTTTAGCCCAAAATATTACGTCGTTTGTTTAAAAAAACTGGTTTAAAAAACATATTTATTATTTTAAAAAAACAATAATTCGAAAACATATAATAAAGACATTTTTGGAATAAATTTATTATCTCATTCCTCATTTTTTCTTTAGACATTGATTTAAAGTAAAAAATAAAATAGACATTTCACTGATAAATTTTTAAAAATAGACATTGACTACCATTTCCATTAAAAAAAAAAGTAAACTTTTGTTTGTTTTTTTCTCTCTTCATTGTTTGATTGAATTGTGAAATTCTTTTTTTTTTTTTTTTTAAACCATCATAGAGTGACAAGAAGACTTTGAGATACTTAAGGTAATTGATTCAATCTATATTAAACAATGAACATGTACACTTTGAAATACTTAAGGTGATTGATTCAATCTATATTAAACAATGAACATGTACTTAAAAATTAATTTGACATTAATAGTGTCCAACCTGGCCCCGGAAGGAACTTTTCATGACTAGCCATTTTAGTATAAAATATTATAATACTAACCAAATCTAGAAAAAAAAATTTTGCAAAGATATTCAAACAAATATTAAATTAAAAAATCATAATTTTAGTTACCAAAATAACCTTAAAATCACAATTTATTAGCTGTATTATAAAAACGAAAAGTGATTTTCTCTCCTCTTTCTTCAAACCAACCTTCCAATTCTTTTCCCTATATTTTCTGTCTTCCACAAATCCACATTCGATATAACAATTCTAAATAGGGTTTTTTTTTTTTTTTTTTTTTTTTTTTTTTTTTTTGCTTGGTAGAAATCTAAACAGAAAAAAAAAACCGAGAATCTGGCGGAAATAGGAAAAAAAATCTCTAGCAAAAGTTGTATTATCGCGTTCTATAGAATTATACTTGATTGAATGTATGTACTACTAGTTTTGTAACTTTATATGGGTGAATGATGCAAATATTTCATTGTTTGATTGTAAACCAATTTAATATCCACGTTACAGATTCGATCATGAATATCTGTATATGTCTCCCCTCTCCCGATATGTACTAAAAAACCTTAAACACTAGTAATTTTTCAAAAAAGGAAAGGTTTAACTGTATGTAATTTTATAATAAAAATGTTTTATTTATTTATTAATACATTGGACATCGGTTCGGATCGAATCCAATTATTAAAAAACTAAACCAAATAAAAATCGATCAAATGATTTTATGCTATATTGGACATTGGTTCGGATCCACTTATTCAAAAATCGAAGATATCGGTTTGGTTGTCGGTTTGACCAAAAACCGATAAAAACCGAACCGAAATCACTCCTACTAGATCTAAACGAGGACAAGGGAAAAATGAATGCACTGCATTCATGTGGATTGGTACTTGACATGTTGATTCTAATCCACATGTCACATATAAATATTCATGTAAGACATTAACATAATATTAGTGTAGTATGTTGATGATAAAATGTTACTTGATTAAACATAACAAACATATAGCACAACCAAATAATCCATGGCATAGAAACTCTAATTTTATGGGTTTAGCAATATGAAGAGTTGTGCTGAGAAGCAAGAGGGGAGAGTACGTCACTACGAGACGAAAGCTCAAAACACAGCCATGGCTTACCTTCTCTGGGAGAGGCTTTTTGCTTTTGGTATTATGTCTCACTACAATTGCTCACATTCGTGGATGTTGTTGGGTTTCACTCTTTCTTGTACTGCTCTTTACTTGTTGTTTTTCCTTGTGGCTCTCATCATGTTCTATCAAGCTCACAACCACTTGAAAACGATTTCCACGGAACTCACCATAATCTCCCAACAGATCATGAATACATACAGGCTCGATCACAGTTTCGAGGTGAAGGTATACGAGTACCGTCCATTGCAAATCATACTTTATATTCTCTTCACTCTCTCTGCTCTACTTTCTGTTACTGCTTTTCAGCTCTATATCTGTTACTATTCTCTCTGTAACTGAAACTCTACCACCACCTTTGCGTGCTCCTCGACTATTCTCACGCCTGCAACATTTGGATGTCAAGTTAAACACGTACCAAATTAATTTCTAGATAAATGGCTACTACATAATTACAATTTGCTTCGATTGTTGTTGTCGTGTGTAGTTGTCGCTGTATGCCTATAATATCTCCATGTGAGATATTAGTATAGTGTACAAGTAAAAAATAATTCCATCTGTCCCATCAACACATAATTAATGAGGTGAGCTTTATGTTCTTAGGATATATTAAGCGTCAATGCTATTCCCATGTATGTATTGTTATCCAGACAAGACACTTCTAAAGTGTTGCAATATTTGTAATTTTTTGTTTCCACATATATGCAGTGAGTTTTCCCTTTTCCTTTTCTAGTTCTAATGTACTCTTAACAGTCCTTTTAATGATTGTTCTTTCATTTCCTTTTCAATTTAATAATCTACAAAAAGACTAAACTCATGGTGAATACATATATAACAAAATTCTCATGTTGTTTACTAAATTTTCCAATTATAATAATAAAAGTTGTCCCAAACCCTTTTCTTATACTAATTACTAAAAAAGAAAATCTATAGCGAACAATGGGGGATATTTATAGCCCCCAACCTAGTGGTGGTGTTCTTCAATCCTTTTTTTTAGTACATAGCTAGGAAGGGAGATAACAAACCCTAAAGACGATTTTCGGCATCGAACTAGTTTATAACTAAACAATCAAACCATTCCGTCACTCATCAATTCGATTGTTCTTCAAAAAAAACTTGAGTGTAAAGTTAAAAGGAAAATGTATGTTACGGGAATAAAACTAAATGTTAAAAAGTTTTATATATATTTGGAGTTAAAATACCATTTTAGTCCCTTTAATTTTCATATGTTCGAATTTAGTGCAAGATTTTTATCTTTGTCCAACTTTAGTCCGTTAATTTATAAATGTCTAATTTTATCTTTATACTTTTTAGAATATTTAAAAATAGTCCTTAGTTAAAAAAAGCATAACTGACTTTAGGGGATGAGCTGGAAAAAAATAAAAAAATAAGCTCACTTCTTATTCTTGTGCTCTGTTTTTCTTTGGTTTGTTCATTTTTTAAAATTTTGAAGAACACCACCACGAGGTGTTAGTGACAATACCAAAACGTAGTCGTTTGGTAGCCTTTCCCAAAACGTCATCGTTTTATTGTATCTGCTTATCTTTTACTGTGGTAACAAACCTCACACGTGGTGTATTTGTATTGACTGTCACCAACCTCTCTGTATTGTGATCAGCCTATTTATTCTGTACAATTGGTACAGAGAATATCATTGAGCATGGAAATTTATTCTGCAACATTTTGTTACCTTTCTTCTACCTTTGCTTTATTTTGTTTTCTGTGTTGGTATCAGAATTCATTAAGTCCAAACAGGTATTTGGTCCAATAAAAATGAAATTGAGATCTGATTTAAGATTGGTAGCTCAAAAAGAGGCACCATCTTGAGGGGGCATGCTGAAAATTCCACCTAAAAGGTAGGTGGACTTTTCCTCTCATCACCAACTGGTTTTGAGATGGATGTCCACATTATTTGATATACCAATATCACACTGTTTAGAACTTTAAATTACTTAGGCTATTTTTTATAACTATTTGATTTTTTGTTTTTGGTTTTAAAAATATAAAGTTTATTCTTAATCAAATTCCTACAATATATTCCACATTTCTTAAGATGTATCTATTTTTTTTAAGAAAGTATACTAATGATAACAAACTTTCAACCTACTTTTTTTTTTTCTTTTTAAATTTTGGTTTGATTTAAATGTGTGAGATGTAAATATCCAAGTAAGAAAAAACATATGTAAGCTATTTGTTGCAGCCCGCAGACTTAAATTTAAAAAATCAAAAACAAAAAATCAAAAAGTTATCAAATGAGATTTTAGTATTTATCACAATAGTTGTGGTTTCTTTGTCTTTGCAATAGAACCTAAAATTTTGCTACCCCAGAATTCCTGTCGAGCATCAAACTAAACGATTGTAAAGAAGAAGACAAAGAACAGAGAGACGGAAGTTTTCATTTCCAGTGGGAAAATTGGACAGAGGAAAAAATAAATTTTGGAAATGATCTTATTTCATTATCCAATGTGAACTAATTGCGTTGATTGAAAAATCCACCCCAAAAGCCACCGTTAAGTTTCTGATTGAATCAATTTGATTGTTCATATGCAGAAATGAACAAACTACTCACGTCTTCTTCTCGTATCAGAAACCAAAATGAGATATCATAATAAGGTCTGAAACGAAGTATTGCTTTATTACTAAATACTCTCAGAAGGTGATCCAATAGAGATGGAAATCACTTAAAAGTCTTAATTAATGGAAGATTTAAGATGATAAAGCTTTGTAAATCACGGGTAAATGTTAGAGATGCGTTCTTTTAAAAACCATTTGTGAAAATGGGTCGCATAAAAAATAGTTTTGGAAATGTGGTGGCCGCCTTCTCCATTAACAACCGTTTCTTTTTTTCCTTTTTATTTTTTAAAAACGAATCATATAAATTTATTAAAAATATTTGTTAGATTTAAATTTTAAAATATATTATCAAATCTATCCAAATTAGGCTAGGTATTCAAGTTTTAAAATATATTTTCAAATTTATTCAAATTTCAAAATATTTGCAATTATATTTTTAATTATTAAACTCATTAAAAATAAATCCCAAAATTCTCTTTTCATTACTTCCATTTCCCTTTATCCTTTTTTCAATAATGTCATAAATAAACAACTACATTTAAGTAATCAATCTACAAAAATAAGTTAAAATTTCAAAAATTAAAAATAAAAAATTAAATGGTTATCAAACAGAGTCTAAGTTGATATATATATATATATAAAAATAAATTTTATTTAAATTATTATTATATATCTCAACTTATTTTTCAATTGAAATTTAATATGTTTTTTTATTTTACTTTTCTAAAGATAGTTTAATAAAAATTTAAAAAAAAATACAAAAGTTGACATGGTTCGCACGAATTTCCCTACAAAATATAAGAAGTTTACATTTTTATTGATTTCAATATATGCTTATGTTACATTTTTTATTTTTTCTTCTCTAATTCTTTCTCTATGAATATAAACTTTAAAGATGCTGATCTAAAGGCTTACAAATTTGTTTTCAGACGAGGGATGATTGAATCTTTCACTTGCTAGTGAAGAAATGATCAATTTGTTGGAGTCGTTATCGTTGAGTGTTTTGAATTAATAGTCTTATCTTATCATCATTTCACTCTTTCACCAAAAACTAGTATTAGTAGGTTGTATTAATAATCTTATCTCATCATCCTTTCTCTCTACCTATTCTCTTCCTCTTCTTGTATTTATTGAGGCCTTTGACCCCTCAAATGTATGAACTCAAGCATTAAGTGAAATACAGAAAACATTCCTCTGTCCATCTCTTTTCTATTCTTGTTTACTTTTTGATCTTCTTCCACAATTTATAATTAATAAGGTTAGTCGGATTCCATGTTTGTCAATTTTCTCCCTCTCATAGACACGTCT
>JBBMKA010006163.1:0-10583 GCA_037833695.1 Sechiopsis laciniata | reverse complement strand
AATGGCAGAGGAGCACGCAAGAAGGAAGGCTTGAAGAGGAACTTCAAGAGAAATGGTATGGAAATCGGAAGAAAAATCGCAGAGAGGGAGAGGAGCACGCAAGAAAGAAATGGCAAGAGAAATGGCAAGAATAGAGGTTTGTAGAGGAAGTTAAAGAGAAGGGTATATTTGAAAATGTGTAAAATTAGCTTCAAAATGTGTTATGGATGAATTTCTTTTAGTTTTGTGCTATAATTGTTATGGGAGGGGCCAAAATGTGCTACTTGTAGCAAATTTCCATAAAAAAAAAAAAAAATGAAAGCAAGTGGCGTCTGCCACTTGCAAATTTAAAAAAGGAAAAAAAAAGATTTTTGAGTTGGCTCATTTGAGCCCAACATTAAAACTTAATTTAGGTTTTCTTTAACACATATATAAATGTGTGTTTGCAGGGCACTCTGGAGAGATTTATTAATTTGGTGAGAAGACAACAGCCGCAAGAGGATTAAAGCAGCAGCCATACACAGTGGAGTTTTATTTATTCTATTGATTTTCTTTGTGTCTAGTTAGTTTTTACTTCCAATTCAATAATAGTTTTAATTCAATTGCAGTTTTGTGAGGCTTTGGACCTAATAGATATTTTCTTTCAATTCAAAGATTATTTGTTTCTTTTTTTAATTCTTGATTGATTGTTAGTAAATTGAATTGACGCCTTAGTTTGTTACAAATTGATCCATGCTATACATGATTTTAAGATAAATTATTGTTTCGAATGATTTTTAATTGTAGCATGAGGTTAGCTCATGTGTGTGTGATTGTGGCTTTTTCAAATTACATAGCTTGCATGATAGGCTCTAGGGAAACAAATAAACAAAATTAATTCATTTGTAGTTGTCTCGGTTAATCGATTTTGGTTTAGTCGTTCTCAATAATTTTGATGCTATTATTTAGTTGATATGGAATGTTATCGTGCCCAATTGATTAGATAATAAGATTTGGTTTTGATACTGGGTCGGAGTCAATAAAGTAAGAGAACAATTACCTATTGTGGCTTTTTCAAGTAGGTAGACTAATTCTTTGAACTAAAGAAAATTAAATATTTTTTGTAGCCTATGATCAAAATTACAGTTGGATTAAACTAAACTCTTGAATTGGAAGTTCTCATTAAATTGTTTATTTTATCCTTTTTATTGCTTTAGTTAGAATTTTATTCAAACACCAAAACCCCCCCTTTTTATTTGTTTTTAACCATGAGAAATTAACTCATAGCTCCTTTGAGATTCGACCTGGTTCCACTATTTCTAAGTATTTATTTTGGTGGGCTTCGACAACTCCACAAAAAATCTAGTTAATTATATGAAAAGTATTAATATTATATAAAGGAAATTTCGATTGGTTGAACCGACCAATTTAACTAACCGATTTGGTCGGGTTCTCAAAGTCCGCCAAAATAAATATTGACTTCCTAGATCTAACTTAGATCTAACTTGTAGAAATAGTGGAACGAGGTCGAATCCCAAATGAGCTATGTATTAATTTCTCAATATTAAAAACAAATAAAAAGGGAGTTTTGGTATTTTGAATGAAATTCTAACTAAAATAATAAAAATAATAATTCAAACAATTTAACGAAAACTTCCAATTCAAGGGTTTAGTTTAATCCAACTGTAATTTTGATCATAGGCTACAAAAAATAATTTATTTTTCTTAAATTCAAGGAATTAGTCTACCTACTTGGAAAAGCCACGCCACAATAGGTAATTGTTCTCCTACTTTATTGACCCTGACCCAGCATCAAACTCAAATCTTATTATTTAATCAATTGGGCACGATAGTTCCATATCAATTAAGTAATAGCATTAAAATCTATGAGAACGACCAAACAAAAATCAATTAATCGAGACGACTACAAATTAATTAAGTTTATTTATTTATTTCCCTAGAGTCTATCATGCAAGCTATGTAATTTGGAAAAGCCACAATCACACACAAGTGAGCCAACCCCTTGTTACAATTTACAATCATTCGAAATAATAATTTATCACAAAATCGTGTATAGCATGAATCAATTGATAACAAACTACGGCGTCAATTCAATTTGCTAACAATCAATCAAAAATTAAAACAAGAAACAAATAATCTTTGAATTCAAAAAAATATATTTTATTTGGTCCAAAGCCTTACAAAACTACAATTAAATTAAAACTACTCTTGAACTAAAACTTAAAAACTAACTAGAAAAACAATAAAAGTAAAAGTTAAAAAATCAAACTACATAAAGAAGAAGAAAAAAACTTATGTTGCCCTCCATAGATTCTAAGTTGCTGCTACTGTGCTTTTAATATTTTCTATTTTCCTCCGCGACTGACCTCCAACTTGCGGCACTTCCTTTCCCTCAATCCAAGATTCCCCTTTTTATATTGCAACCTGCCAACAAAAAAATGGAAATTACGTATGATAATGCCCTAAGGAATTGGGCTAAAACTTAAGCCCAACTATTCTTTTTGTGATAATGGCACCGCCATTTTGTTTTTATCGTTTATTATTGTTTATCACTTTTCCAAATTATAAATTCAAACTAATAAAATGCATTTTAAGCTATTTTCACTAAATATACACTTTAGATCAAATAATTCACATGTTCTATATAAGCCCAATATTCAATTAAATTATATGGAAGTTTGATTAAATAAATATCAATATTTTAGACTTATCACTATTTAACCGAAATTTTTTCAAATAACTATTTTTCTAATCGATACTGACCGACATATACTTAAAAATCGACTGACTGACCCTAATTTAGTCGATTTCGAACAGTCAAATCAATTTTCAAGAAATGTATGAATACCCCTACTGTCAACGCACTTATAGAGTATTATTTAAGGTAATAAATCATTTATTAGTTTAAATTTTTTGTTACATCAACATTTTTTTGCACAGAATGTCAATAAACAAGCTTCCAATTAAATAAACAGGTAGAGGTATAATTACCTTAAATCCTTTCCCCAATTTTTTTATGAAGCTATGCTGCAAATCTAGTCCAACAAGAATTTTCTTAATAAAGCACGACGTCAAGGATGGATGAGAACCATGCCACTCAATCCACTTTAAATTATCAGGTAAATGCTAAAGCTTGGTCGAAAATGTTGCATTTCGAACCACAAGAAATCTTAAATTTTTCATGTTTCTAAAAGTTTTTGCATCAATGTGTAGCCGTGTGGGTTTAGGCAAGTCCAACTTTATGGCTTTAACTGTATCTGTTCCCTGCAAAGTTATAAATTTAGCAATTTAACATTATTGCCAACATACTTTGACCAACATTCTTAACATAAGTAAATAAAGATACTTTTGAAGGGAGGTTACTCACTGAATTGTCAATGAACACCTAAAAAATGTCTTGTTCCAACCACAGCTTACTCCTTTCTCTAGGCTTAGAAGATTCACCATTAACTATTTTATGACCCATCTGTCTTATTAAATCATACATTTGCACCTTGTCATCTTCAATTGTAACAAGTGAAAGATCTGCCAGGACTATCATTCCAAAATCCAGATTGTGATGATACGCGTTTAACACATTCTTAACAGAACCAACTTTCTCTCCCACAAACAAACAAGAAATGTCAAGAAAAATATCTTTTACTTTGTCTTCTAGCTCATCATAGCTTATTTGAAGAAAATCTCTAATATCTTTGTTGAGAAAGTTTTCAAACTCACTTAATATGCTTTCCCATTTTGATCAGTCTCTTCCACAAAGGAAAGAACCTAAAACAACAAGAGCCAAAGGAAGACCTCTACAGTAAGTTGTGGCACATTCTGAAAGGTCTACATAATTACTTGATGGATGACTTTTCTTAAAAGCATGCCAACTAAAAAGTTAAAGAGCATTATCATGATCCAACCCTCGAATAACATACTTTCCATCGAATTAATGGCTAGAGAGTAAGTGATTATTTCTTGTTGTCACAATGATTTTACTACCAGAGCCAAACCAATCATGTTCACCAACCAATGCTTCCAATTGATCAAGCTTATCCACATCATCAATAAGAACCTTTTTTGAATGTAGTCTATTCCTTGTGATGTTAGTTCCTTTGTCAAGATTGCCAACCTTCAAATTCTCCTTTAAGATCTCGTAGTGGAGCTTTTCCTATAGTTGGACCAGACCATTGAATTGCTTTAAAGCTTCTCTAACATTTGATAGAAAGCAGCTACCTTCAAATTGATTAGCAATCTTATTGTACAAAGCTTTGGCCAAAGTTGTCTTACCAATACCTCCAATGCCATAAATTCCAACCATGTAAACACCATCTAACAAATAGTGTGTCCAATACTGGGAGCGATTCAACAATTCTAATTAAGAATGAATCCCAACCGGATACTTAGCTACATATAAGAGCGTGCAAGTGTGATATAATACGAACAACACTTCTTTATCAATGTCCTGAATAAGATTAGCCTCTTTCCTGTTTTTGAGTATATTCGACAGAAATAAAAGGTGACGAGCATAGTGAATAATGGATGAAGTTAACTTGTATCTTGAGATTAAATGTAAATAAATGTTTGCTCATTGTTAAATAAAAATAATAATAAGAAAAGCAAAGACATTGATTAAATTCTCTGCAAAGGAATACTTGGTTCCTAAATTCCAACCAGACAAATTGGTAGCAGCAGTCAAAGCATCCCTTCATGTTTGGATTTTCATCATGAACTTAGGTTGATGTTTGGCCAATGCTTCTCCGAAACTATTCGTTTGTTTTCGTATATCCGATGGATCCACCTGAACTGGCAAAACTATATGCCCTTTGAATTCCTTACGTTCAATTATTTTCACCAATTTATCCAAACACCAAGAAGAAGATGCGTGATTTTCAGAGAAAACAACGATAGAAATGAAAGCTACTTCAATAGATGTCAAAAGGGATTGAGAAATTTGGTCACCCCTTTTGATCTTGTCATCTATAAAGACGTGGACTCCCTTTTGACGCAAGGCCATGTCAAGATGACTGGTGAAATTGGAGCTGAGTATCTTCACCTCTAAAACTCAAAAACACATCATATCTCCACTTGAAATCTGCAGAAGAAGACAGGGATTTCACCAGAGCAAAGGAAGAACCCATTAGAAACAAACGCACAGAGAAAAAAAAATGGAAATGGTGGTCAAGTTTTAGAAGTGAAGAAAGCAAAAATGGGATAAGAATGCATTATTAAATAAGTGGAGCATCAAAGGGATGGCCCCTCCATAATCTTCAGAGCAGAGCGTTCACATGGAAGAAGTGAGTCTTTGTGGTTTCAAGGCGACTGGAAGAGGTAAAGTCTTTGAAATCAAACAAGCTGAATGCCCCCACTCCATCATTATGAGTAAGACCCAACTTTTGGTATATTGAGTGTGTTAATAATGACTATGAGATACGTGGTTCGAATCTTGAACCGAGAGGGAAACAACATATATAATGGCACTAACTCTTAATAACAAAGTAGAATAGAACAAATTCAAATTTTGAACTAATTTAAGTAGTGGAAAAATGTAAAGGTCCATTTAGTTGAGAACTTACATTGAAACAAATTGAGAGCACAAGCGCGGAAATTTAACCCAAAAGGAAAAGCAAAAGAACCCTTTTGAAAAGTCTTGAAATTAAAAGTAGACCTGAGTTTCTTTGCACTTTCATTGTTCATCTGCAGTGATTTCTGCACTTCCATACGCTAATTTGTAGCTTTCCGAAATCTGAAGTGCAAGATTTCTACATGATAAGAACTAACCTTGATCCAGAGGAGGAGAAATCACGAACACAAGCGTAGCTCCAGGTACGGTCGAAAATGAGGCATTTCCCATTCTTATAGTAATGGGTATTTCTTAGAGATGTCCACGGGGCGAGGCGGGACCCAAGAATGACTTCCCTATCCCCGCCATAAAATTTAATCCCCGTCACCGAAAAAATCTCCATTTTATTTCGGGGATCGGGACGGGAATTCCCCACGGGGCACCAGCAGGGATCGGGTTCCCGTGGGGATTTTTTGAAATTTAATTTTTTTTTTCTTTTTCATTTTTTATATATTTTTTGGATAAAAAATTCAAAAAATTAGATTTAAAAAAATATATATCTATAAATTTCAACTATAATGTTAATTATAAAAAAAAATATATATTCATATGTATAGAAAATATTATCAACAAAAATATATTTATTTAAAAATTAAAGAAGTAGAATTAAGAAAAAAATATTAAAAATAAATAAATAAATAAACGGGGTGGGGATCGGGGAATCGGGGACGGAGAATACAATTCCCTGAAATATAATCCCCGTCCCCTGCCCCGTTTAGCCAACGGGAATTTTTTCTCCCCCATCTTCGGCTTCGTTCCCCGCCTAATCGAGGATTCCCAATAGAGAAAATGGACATCCCTAATATTTCTCATGTAATTTATCATGAGGTTTAACTTTAAGCCCTCGAGTTATACAACTACGTTTAACTTAAGTTTTATGCTTATTCTTCTTTTTTTTTTCCTTGCAAAATAATTAAAAGCCAAATTTTAAAGTATTTGTATCATAGTCATTCATATTGCATTATAAATATTCATTAATATAATCTTATGTGTTATTAATAAAGTATTATAAGAAATTAATATTAAAATCAATGACTAAATTTTTGTAAAAGTGATCATATTTGTAATTATTTTCTACATTTGACTAATCTTACCAGTTTCTCATTTCTTTTTCATTTTTCAAAAAGCTTCAAACCAATTGAGAGTATAAAAATACCAAATTGACATATTTAAGAAGGAATAAGTAATCATCACCGCCTATTTAAGATTTACAAAAATTTATTGTGATTGAAGACTATAAAAACCTTTTTTGATACAACAATATTGGAGGAAAGAGAATTTGAACATGTAATTTCATGATTTCTAAATTGTATAAGATGTCAATAGAGCTCTACTCTTGTTAGCTTTATCTTTTAAAACCTTCATCTACATAATATGAATTTAAATTGTTTTCTTAATTTTAGTTTCTATGTTGAAACTTCTCTAAACAATATAATCATGAATTATACTTGTGATTGGTGTTCACACGAGATTTCCGGAGAAATTTTGATTCGTGGAGTTGAACTTGAGTTTTAAGATGATTTTGTGCGAAAGTGGTTCGATCTCTATGCTTTGATCCTCTGATTCGTTCTCTCTGAATGTTTATTTGAAGAACAAGATGAGCGTTCTTCGTATTTGGTTGCTTGTTTGTAGATTTGCTCGACTTTCGAAGTGGTTTTGGACTTCAAACGCTATTTGATCCTTGGAAATTTGGAGAGTTTTCAATTTGGTGGAATTCTCTCTAGAACTTCAAATTTCTGACCCCCCTTTCAATGAAGGAGAGCCCCTCTATTTATAGAGCTCTTATGAACCATGGGCTTGGGCCTTGATGGGCTTCCTCTTGTGGATTTGGACTTTTTGATTCGATTCACTTAACAAACTTTGGTCTGGTTATATATGACCCAAATTCAAGAAAACCCAACTTTTGATTCAAATCAATTTTGAGAAATATTGTCTCAAAATTTAATTTTGTTTCGCCATTAAATTTGAGATAATGACGTGGCGATCTATGACTGGCCGAAATTTCTCAGTCAACAAATTCCCCCTTTTCGAGATTTATACACGAACATGTGTGGATGAATCTCAAAAAATATAATATCGAGTCACGACAGGAGCTTGTTTATTTCCATCCTTTAGCTTTGACCCTATGAAGCGTCTATTTAATCGAAGTGTATGAATCTATGTCATAATTTCGATTGTTTTTCTCGACGCATTTTCTTCGTGTCGATCAATCACGTTTTGGAACTTGGTCAAAATTATAGTTTTCTTTACTCGACATGAAAATATTGAAATATAGTAGAATTTATGTTCCAATTAATTTCAAATCGGCTTTATGACAACGTCAAAATTTCGACTCAACTTTGTATTTGAATGGTTAAAATTTAGATTTTACCTACACGATAGATAAAATTTCAATTCTATAATTTTGATAGAAGTAATTTTATCAAATTTAAATTGGGGTAAGATTTGCGTTACACCCAAATCTTAGGAAAATTTGATTGCCCCCGCGATTTTGAATTGGCCAAAATTTAATTTTAATTTGACAATTCTAGACCATAAAACCTGAAATTTGAGAAGTTAAATAGGTATAAAGATTGTCTTAGGAGGATATCGTGCTCCAATTGGACTTAATCAAAATTTGACCGAATGTGAGCCCATTTGAAATATGAGGTTTGAATCAATTTCAATACTTGTAACTGATTAAACCTTGAATTGAGATTTGCCTGAAGATTGTTGAATTAATTTCAATTTGGAATTAACATTTTGGATTCCTGTGGCGGTGCTTGAAATTAACATTTTTTTTTTAAATTAACATTATATATATATGTGTGTGTGTGTATATATATGTAAAATCCTATTTTTTTTAATGGATTCCCATGGCTGTGCTTGAAAGATTTAATATATATTCACATATATATCAAATTAAAAATTAAAATCAGCCAAGATCCATCTTAACGAATATCTTGAATATATTTTGTTTCAAAATCAAATTTAAATAAATCTCACAAGGCAAGATTTTATCTCTTTGGCATTTAAAATGTAAATATCAAATCTTTGAAGATGAAATATTTTTTTTATCACATATTTGATTCCGAAACGTCGAGACCCTCTATAAATACTTGCTAAAGGCAAGCCTGTTGAAGCATCAAACCCTTAATCGCACACCAAAAACCTCTATGCCATAGTTCACCATCGTTGGAGGTCGATTCACCACCGTCGTGCAGAGCGCACCATCATAAGTTGCTGAAACTTGTTTGCTGCTGTGGCCTTCGCCGGAGTTTGTATACCGACGTCTGAATTCTCAGCCGTGCACTAGACGAGTAAGTTTGAGTCGTGGATCTGCTTTTTTTTTGTTCTTTTTGATAAAGTAAGAATTATTGACTTTGTGGCTTTGAAGGAAAGTGAACTTAAAAGCTGAAGAGATAAGGAGAAAGTAGCTGCTGTAACTTTAAAATTAAAAAAAAAAAAAAAAAAAACAAAAGGTTCTTTTTTTTTAATAATTTCAAGTGAAACACATTCTCGAGATACTTGTTTTTCAACTTCCCCATGTGGACCCACCATCTTCACTTTTTCTTCTTTAATATATTTCTTTTTTCCCTTTCAAAATGTGGCGGCTGTGAACAAAAAGCCAAGGTTTAGACTTTTTTTTATTATTTACAAAACTAAGTGGGTCCCACCATAACTTCCTTTCTTTTCCTTTTTTTTGTTTTTCTTCTTTGCGTGCTTCTTTTTCCTTTTTCTTTTTCAAAACAACGATTTTTTTTCATTATTTTGAATTTTTTTTCTTCTTTCTGTGCTCCTTTTTCCTTTTTCTTTTTCAAAACAACGTTTTTTTTTGAATTTTTTTTTCCAGAATTCTAACTTACTAACTTTTTTTCGTAGGATCTTGCTTTTTCATCAATTCAACTTCATCTTCTAATTCCAGCAAGGTAAAAATTGAGAGTAGTATTTTTTTTCCTCTTTATTGCCCCCTTCTTCTTTTTTTTTTTTTTGCAGGTTCAATTTTATCTTTTTCCCTCCCAACTTCAACATTCAACTTCATTCAACCCTACTTGCCAATGATTGTCGTATTGTTTCTAGTTGCAATGATGCCACGCTGTTTCTAGCCGCCATGCTATTTTGTCTTCATGCGCCGCCATGACATTACGCCGTTCTTGCTGCCACACCTTATTTTGCCGCCATGCTGCCACGCTGTATCATGCAGTCATGTCGCCACGCCGTATCTTGCCGTCATGCCGCCATGCCGTATCTTACCGTCATGCAGCCACGCCGTATCTTGCCATCATGTCGCCACGCCGTATCTTGCCGCCACGCCGTATCATGCCGCCAAGCCGTATCATGCCGCCATGCCGCCAAGCCGTATCTTGTCGTCATGCCGCCACGCCGTATCTTGCCGTACTTAAGTCACTTGACGTGTCACTTACTTTGAATACTTATTGTTCAAACCATGTCTTCCCCTAAGAAAGATGATCATATAGACCTATTTATTCTATCATTTAACTATTTTCATCCAATCATTATTAGTATATGATTGTATGCCCCCTTCATGTGACCTATTACTAAGGTTTTTTTTTTTTTTTTTTTTTCAAGGACGATGGTATACTTCACCAGGCTTTACGAATGTGGAAGTGAGTCTTGTAATTCTGAATGAGAAAGATGAAAACTTCACGAAAGGAATCATTCTCTCAATCGATGAGCCATTTAAACACTCAAATTCTAGGGTTCATGAGTCTTTCTTTCTGCCACAGTGGTCTCATAAGATGCCCTCAGATTCTCAATCTTCTTTCCAAAGGTGGATTCTGCAATCTAGTTTACATGATAAAAGGCCCACTATTAAGCCAGAGCAAACATTAGCACGACGAATAATCAACGAACGAGTTTGTTGGGGTTCTACCCTCAAGTTTAATGGAGAATTTGCTTTCATAAAACACTACTGAGAGTGGTTAGAGCTTGCCGTCGCTCGAGGTCAGAGCATCCTAACAGGTTCTGGGTTATTGCAAGCAGTAGTCGCTTCTTTATACAC
>JBBMKA010006162.1:0-10583 GCA_037833695.1 Sechiopsis laciniata | reverse complement strand
ATGTGTATGTGTGTGTGTGTGTGTGTGTGTGTGTATGTATGTATGTATATATATATATATATATAAAAATCAGAAACTAAAAAAAAGTAGGTGTTATTTACCCAAAGTCATAAAAAAACCATTCTCGACTAATTACCCCTAAATTAGGATGAAAGGCCGGAAGCGCGTCTTCCTTAAAAAACAAATCATGTTTTTATTTTTTATTTTTTTATTTTTTTATTTTTTTATTTTTTCGTTTCTAAATTTTGTTGGTGAGTTTAAAAACGTTTTTAAAATTTTAAAAACCAAAAACTTAAATTATTGATTTGATTTGGGGTTTTCTATATATAGGGATTACTGACTGTTGTGAATGAATACTGGGTAAATGTGTAAAGTTGATTTTTTATGTGAATACCGATTTCTTGTTTTCTTTTTTGAAATACATCCATTGTAATATATAATTTTTTTTTTAATCAAAACTAATCCATACTAGAATCAAATAGG
The DNA here is from genome assembly GCA_037833695.1 of Sechiopsis laciniata. Taxonomy (NCBI): domain Eukaryota; kingdom Viridiplantae; phylum Streptophyta; class Magnoliopsida; order Cucurbitales; family Cucurbitaceae; genus Sechiopsis; species Sechiopsis laciniata. The sequence continues at coordinate 10,100 of JBBMKA010006162.1, read as the reverse complement.
GGTGCATAATTTTATAATTTTTAAGAATGGTTTCGTTTTCGATTAACTAATTTTTTGTTTGATTCAACTTATTCTAAACTAAGAATAATATTATATATGTGCAAGATTAATGGATCATACACTAATGACTTATATATTTTGGTTCGAGTTTCATGTTATACTTTTTTTTTTACATATTTATGAAGGAGTTTAAAAAGAGAAAAAAAAAGTACAAATACAATTTAATATCTCAATTCAACCTGAAAATATATGAGTTTGACTAACGTGTTTTAATACATAAGGTTAGATAAATTGGAGGTTGACCCACTTGAAAGTTTGAGTTGTTTCAAAAGAATCTCTTAACTCAACTCAAGTTAAACCATGTACATATATCCATAGAATCAAGCCTACCAAATTACTTTATATTTAGTTTAAAAAAAAAAAAAAAAAAAAAAAAATTAACACCATTTTGGAAGATGATTCTGAATTTCATTATAAAGTAGTAGTGCATGATATTCCGGAAGATATACGTACTCCTTTTAGGATGTATATTTAGTTTGAAAAGATGAAATGTATAAATTGCAAGAAAGAAAAAAGGCAGTTTGGGGTTTAGTCAAACAAGACCAACCAGAAAACAGAAAGAAACAAAAGAGAATAATAATAAATAAATAAAAAGTGAAGAAAATGTAAATTCAAACAAAAAGTAATGTGAAAGGGATAATGGTGTTGACTAGTGTAGTAGTCATCTGGAATCAACACGTGATGTTGTGGACAACCGAATTTGTCTTGGAGTTGCACGGGTTTATTAGTATATATTTGTTGGGTTTAATTATGTCAATATATTACTTCATGCTTTCTTTTTCTTTTTTAAATATAAAGTAGAGACAATGTATTACAAACTAATTCCAAAATCACCACAATTATGCTAACATAAGTATACAAACATATGATTTAATGATCAAAATGTATAGGTTGAAATCTCTACTCTTAAATACAATGATATTATCACAATGTTACTTAAAAGGCTAAATTTAGGTTTTTTTTTTCTTTTTGAAAGAGGCTAAATTTAGATCTAAAAGAAAAGAGCAACACTTTTAATGTTTTTCTCTCATATTTATTTATTTTATATGTATTTTTAATTCAAGAATAATTAAATTTAAATTTGAATTCGTGACTTTTTTTTTATCATAAATAAATTTTTTTATCATCTTCTTAGGCATACCAAGCTCACTCAAATTCTTAAATAACATAACAATTCTGTGTAGTTTTGCAAAATAGACACATAATACTATTGAAATTGTAGAAGTTACATTTTTTAATTCAAGAAAAATATTTAAAATGTAGAGATTTGAACCACCAAACTTCATGAACATTCACAAAACAGAAAAGAGCTAATGCAAAAGTTATAGGGAGGATAACTTCCCTACATATGAATGTGTATTGAATAGGGTACCCTACAATTTACCTATGTGACATCATTAGAGCCACACAAATATACAATTTACCTATGTGACTCTAATAATGTGACAAATTGTAGGCATCTCAACACATTTATGTATAGAGAAGTTTACCTCTTTCGAAAGACAAGATAAAGCTTGTGACTACCAATAATGTATCTTACTTTTTCCAACAAACGTTATTCATTTTTGAAAAGGCAAGATACTAATCATAGAACATTTAGAAAAGGAAAAGAAGAAGATTAAATAAGCAATTCAAGAATTAAAAATCAAGTGTTAATAAACTAAAATTTAGAGAGGAAAAAAAAAGAAGATAAACTTTAAATGTTAATAACGAAAGGATGAAAAAAAAAAACTCGTTCTCATAGAAAAAGAGGATGAAAAGTTACAAACCTTTTAAAATTTCATGGTGTATTATAATTTAACAAGTCTTTCAATGGTAGGAAGAAAAACACTTGAACATTCTAATCTGGTAAACTCTGCATATATTTACTTATTTATAATAATTATTAATTTATTAATCACTTGAGATTCACTATTAATGACATACTTTTAATTAGCTAATGAAGAGAACACAAGCATCTAAAAAGAAAAATTCAACATCCTCACATTTTTTAATAAAGCTATCCCGAAAGCACCTTACAGCATAATTATGTAGTCGAAGTGTTGAGCAACAGTGAAGAAAAATATGGATTAAACCTTAAATATTAAGAGTGCTTGCTTCTATAACACTATTGTCTACTCTTTGAAAGCAAAATTTCCTAACACTTCCTATTTCCTCCAAAGATTTCAGGCAGATTTCAACTTAGCTGAAGTTGAAGCAAGGTGGGAAAGGGTCCTGTGTCCCACAAATACCAAGAAAACACCCAAGATTCCCAGTGCTTTCAATGTTGTAAACAGATCCAACTGTGAACAAATAATGAGAAACCAGTAAGCATGTTGAACTAAAATATCAAGAACCTCTGAATCTATATATAGACTGACAGTAATCCTACCTTCAACCAGAAGAAAGTGTAGAGCAAGATAACTGCTCCAATGCTTAGATGGAAGAGAACCGCGAAGGTGGCAGGCACGGTCGAGGTTGGGAAGTTCTTTAAGTTCACACCCAATCGCAATAGCTATCAACAGATAAACATGGTATGTTATAATAATATATGGAGGAAAATTGCATAATAGCATATTCTAGAATATGTCGACGTCGACCGATGCTCCAGAAAAATCATTACAAGTGAAAAACAGTTTACTTTCTGGACCAAAGCGATTTTGTTGAAGAATATAGATTGATAAAATAACTTACCCCAACCAAAAATCCAAGTAATGGCAAAAATGTGACCCCCAAGAAAGCAAGAGAGAGCTCTTTATGTGGGCGCTTTTCTGGAACCCTGAAGATGTGAGCTATTTCAGCTTTGGGTCCATAACGGGTGTATGGATTGACCGGCTGTAGAGGTGGACGAGGTGCCTTCTCCGGCGCCTCAGGTAGATCCAAGTCAACATGACCAATAGCCTTGATGAAAGAATTCTCCTAAAGAAACGAAAAAACCAGACTCCAATAAGAGATTCAAGAGTAATTTTGTTCAGGTGAAACTAATAAAGAAACTGAAATTACCATGATGGCATCACCAACAGTTAACTGAATGTCATATCGACCCGAGAGATAGAAAAACTTCTCAACCAACCCAAGGAAGTCCTACAGATAGAAAAAACAAACAAACAAACATGAGTAATGAAAATTTTAATTTTTTTAACTTAGTTCATTAGTTTATCAAATATTCTAGCTTGGCACATATCAAATTCTGATCAGAAGTGTATTGTACTGTTTTTGTACTTGAACCAGCAGGAGTAACATTTATACAGCTCTCTCACTAGCTAAAAATTGGAAGGATGTCTCGTGAAAATAGGGAGAATAGGATATAGATAAACTTACTAAAATTATTGTAAATTGTTTGCCAGAGCCTTCAACCACAAAGATATGTTCAACACCACTTTCATGTCTCAACTTGAGAAAAGCCTGCAGCCAAGCAAACTTGTCAAAACAGTAAGAAAACAAGGATACTACTTACAAGGATGAGACAGACAATTACATACCTGATGTGGCTTTAAATCATGTCCCTGTGATGTGGCTAGTTGAAATGATAGACGCAATTTCTGCAAGTGGTTTGCTGACAATGAAACAACACTCTCACCAACTAAATCAAGCCTGGATGAATCCAAAATGACAAATTCTCTGTTTAGTAGCAGAATTAAAAGCATAAATGACTGACAACCAAAAGTATTCTTTATCTCTTTTTAATATCCAATAGTTTGAAAACATAGGCAATAAAAAGTAATAGTAAGTAGTAACAGTGTTTACTTCTTCTGGGTCTCAATACTCCCTAGATCGCTATCAAGAACTGCAATCTCTGCATTCGAAATTTTGACAAATCCTGTGATATATACTGGCACTTGAATCTTCCCACCAGTGGCATAAGTATCCATATATTCTGAATCATGAAGACCAATCTAGAAAAGGGGAAAGAACATTTCAACATATCATGTGACAATTGACATTTGACATTTGACATTCTAAAAAGATTTGCTAAATAAAATTATAAGAAAAAGTGAAGTACCTCAAAGACGAACACATATTTTCCAACATCAAAAGACTCGGGAAAAACATCCAAGATATGTAATCCAGTCTGAGGATCAAACTTGAGTTCCTAAACTTCCACAAAAAAAGAATACATACTAACAAATTCAGCAACATTTATTAATCATTTAACAAACGCCAGGATTAAATGGAAAGCTTTCCGTCGATAAAAGTTAAATAGAACGAAGCAAATGTGAAGAATATTAACTATCAGACCTGGTCCTTGATAATGGAAGTGCCTTTTGAACCAGAGAGAAAAGCTCTCACTATCTTCACTGTTAAATGAGGTGCGGCTGAACCAAGCACAGTATTCACTCTAACCTGATATCATTTCAGGTTCATTATAAAAATTACCATTGACTTTGTAATAAAAGGATTTATGGTGGCCCAAATAAAGAGAAGAAAAAATAATCGCTAGTTTAGATGGAGAGACAATTAACAAAAGGAAGATTTAAAATGTAAAGGATATTGTTTAAGAACTTCTCCCCAATTCCCAATAAATCAACATAAGTCATATATCTAACAGGCAGAAAACCCAGCCAGAAGACAAATTACAACCACAAAGCGCAACTTCAAAACTGCTTTTTAAGTTTTTAACCATATTCATGGATTAAAAATAATTGAGGGAAAAACTTTATAAAATTAAGTTTAATTTTTTTTTAAAGGTTAATTACGTTTCATTTAAGTCTTCCTTTTCTCCATAAAGTTAGCTTTATTCATTCAACTGATTATTTTTCATAAAATCAAATTCCAGTTAGAAAGTCACAAGGTAGCACAGCCAGCACCAAGAGTGCATGCACATACTTTGGTGCTACTATTCTGAATTTGATACCATCACTGTGCTTCCTAATTTTGGAATCACCATACATATTACCTTTCAAATACCAAGAGCATAACAGAGTTCTATAAAGATTCTACATCATACGTTAAGAAAAAAAAATGAGATGCCCAGGCCCCAGACTCCATAAAGCATTCGTGAACAAACAAGTAACCATGAGAATAACTGCTAAAAGATGCTCTGGTGATGAAAGCAAGTTTAGTAGAAGAACAAACCTTTAGTTGGTCTTCCTTTGTTAATGAAAGAACGTTAGCTGCAAGAGATAAAACCAACGGAATAGAAACCCTGTGGCAAGAAAAAGGAATTGAAACGAGAAAACCAATGATGCCATAAGAAACCAAATATTTCAGTAAAGGAGACAGTACAGCAAGTGGTTAAAACAAAACAAAAAAAAAAAAAAAAACCAAACCTATTGTATAATTTCGTGTATCCAACACTTCAGTTCAAAACAGGATGAAGAACCCTCAAGTATGAGAGGCTTTTACCGAAAAAAAGAAATAAGCCTTAGCCTTTAACAAAAATAATCAAGTTTTAGGAACTACAAGACCACAGTATTCCCTTCTACGTTGAAAAAAGTATTCAAAATGGAACGCTACTTAAAACAGAAATACGGGAGAATAGCCAACAACTATTGAACACGAAATATAAGGTAGCCCTGAGGTAAAAAAAATACACTACAATCAACATCGATAAAAATAAATAAAAGAGAGAGCAGTTACAGAACTACTTTGATAATGTGGATGCTTAAAACCAAAATATACCCTGCAAGATCAGAGAATTTCTTGCAATCCCCTTTAAATTATTACTTCTTTCCAACCACACATTTCACACTAGCCTTAACTGCATTACCCTTCCCCAAAAGTACAAACTATAAGAAGATAAGACATTCCAAGGCCTCAAACAATAAAAGAGGCCCTGAGTTTCTATTTCCTATCTGTAACAGAGAAAGAATAAGTACAAAAATTTATATTGGGGGTTCAAATTAGAGTCAAGGGGAAATAACAAAATTCAGAACCGTCTTCAAAGTTCTACCTTTCTTGAAAACCCTATCCATTTCTACACAACCAAATCCGCAAGCCTAGCCATCCAAAGGCCACCTTTTCTAAATAATGCAATTGGCCCTTACAATAAAAAGATAACTCAAGCAATGCAAAAATTATTAAAAACCATGTTTCATATAGAACTCAAGTCTTAAGTCGGTAACAAAGGATTATCATCATAATGTAAAATCTAAAGATCAACAAAATTTAACCCAAACAACAATAAAGTACTTGCCTATTAGTCTCCAAGCAAGCCAAGGAGTCAATTTGGTTAAACAAGTCTTTCGCATCACCAGGAACCCCAATGCCAAGGAAGAATTTTGCCAGACCAAAAATTGTATCCCCAGGAAGCTATAGATAAAAACCAAATTGTTAGATGTAAAATGAAGGAATCAAAATGCAAATTTATGTCTCCACTCACATTTAAGCTTCCAGAAGCAACCAAAGTAAATGTTGTCAACCCTCGAACAACTGAGGATGTAGTTGCGAGAGGCCCATGATGCTCATTTGTTTTTTCCTCAAAATACAAAGCTCCATCATCTGCAAGAAAATGGCCTCAACAAATTACCCATATGGAGTGGATAGTGAAAAATAAAATTTACAGTGCAAATATTAAGAATGGAGTGAGAATCGATTGGGATGATCATCTTTCACCAAATTTGCAACCCAACACAGGAAAGAGAATGTCCTTGGGTTCTACAACAATTCAAATTTGAAGGAAAAAGTACCTGCATTATTGTCATTTTCCTTCAAATAAAACCAATTCTTCCTAACTATATTCATACTCTCATTTTTAAATGGCCATAGATTACAAATGCTCAAAATTATGTGGGGCTTTTGGGAAGAGAGGAACAATAGAATCTTTAAAGAACTTGAGAGAAGTTCATTATGAGGTTCTACATTTTACCAACTTTTATAGGAAACAAACCATTTCATTCATATATGAAAAAGTTACCGAGACGATAGATAAGAGAGAATGGAGAAGAAGATTAAAAAACATACAGAATACTCAATCCTATGTAGGTGGCCACAGTGGGTTGATCATTCCCCCCTAGTTTCTGATTTTTTTCTGGGTAAATGCATGCAAAAGACTTGGCCCACTAAAGGCATCCACCCATAGTCCAAAATTAAATGGAACAAAAAGTAAAGAATTCAAAATGAAGGAGAAAAATTCCACGAGCTTTTTATAAAAATAAAAATAGATAAATCCACATTGGAATGATGATTGCTTACCATATTTCTCAATGCTGTCAAAAAGCTTCACTATATCATTCTTTACAGTACCAATCTACAAATAAATATATATACAAGCATGAGATTAGCAGCCTAAAATAACTACAAGTTCGAAACTGGCAAGCAGTGGAAATAGAGTGAAAACATGAAAAGTGTATGGCCATTCCTGCCAAACAGCAGAGTTAAAACATGTTGATGACTAAAACTCGTATTGGGAAGTCACTAGTTACTTCAAAATAATTTTGATAGGTTATATGGTATAAGTGATAGACGGTGAGGAATCAGCATCATCTCAATGACTGGCAGTCAAGAATTGCAAAATGATTCCCAAGCGGATGATAATTAAATTTTAAAGAAATTAGTAGTGGACGTGGTGATAAACAACTATCTAGCCACATTTATTTTTCTAAGAAACAATCTCATTGGTAAAAAGAATTACAAGGGACAGAAGAGAACAGCTCTAGCCTAAAAAGAAATTACAAAAGGGATTCTCAACTAGTAAAAAACACAATTCAATTGTAATAACACAAAGGTCTAAGCTTGTACCTTCAAACAAGAACAAAAAGAAAACGGAACAGATTGAAAGTCTTAACCAATAGAAAGGAAGGGGAAGTTTCTACCTCATTCCAAAAGTCAATAAGAAAGCACTGTTTTCACTTATTGAGCCATTTCAAATAGTTCAAATCTCAAATGAAGATCTATGTTTAAGCGTGCATATAAGCGCAGAGGTGGCTAACAAAAAATCTATTGCTAGCACATTCATCATAGTTGAAAGCTCCAGCTCCGTATCAAAGTAGAGAAGTTATCACAAGAAAGTAAGGTAAATTTAAGGAACTTAACAAAAATATGAGGAAAAATAAGAATACCATGTTTTGATCAATATCCGATGACGCTAACGATACAACACCAGCAAGGGCTTCAAGTGCCAAACCTATAAAGAATAAAAGCTATATAATGTAAGCTGCAAAGTTTAAGCCATCTAGGCAAAGAGAAACAAATGTATTCATAGAAGTCAATTGAAAATACAATGTGATTGTAGAATGTTAACTTATCACGTAAAGAATGATAACCTAGCAATAGCATGATTTAAAAATGATGTGCAATTTTTCATAATCTAAGGTCCTTAAAATATATTCCATTTTTCACTAACTTTTCAGTGTTATCGTTTTATAGCAAGAAAAAAAGAATTTTCATTGAGAGAGAAAGAAAGGGAATCCATATGTCAATACAAGTTCCAAAGTTGAATGGGATATACAACTCTAAAATATTAGCATACAAAAAAGACAAAGGTCCAAGATCTGTTGATATCAAAATATAAAGAAAATACAAGATAGTCAAGTGACTCAAGTCTTTAGAGGAAGAGCTCCCTAATCTAGAGATAACTCAAGCCCTAAAATACAAATGAAATACAAACATACCTCCCCCCTTCCCACCCTCTCTTGTTATAATCAATTATCTAACCAACTCCTTAACTAATTACTCACGTATCCTAAAATGAAAACTTTTTCATTGATGGGTGAAAGTGTTACAATGCCCATCGAAACAAAGAAAAAGAGGAGAAAGGCAAAAACAGTGGCCAAAAAAGAGCAAAAACTAGGGGAGGAGGCGACGCCAGTGGAGAAAGGGTTGTGATGGCTAGGGTTTTGTGAAAGGTAGAGGGTGTTTTGTGGAGAAAGAAAGTAAAGAAAGGCAATGTAATGTCCTATCCAACTCAAGTGCATACCCTTATACTTGATCCTAATAAGGTTCTAAGGCAATCCTATCTTTTTTTTGAAAAAAGGATAACCACGCCCGTCCCTAGGCCAGGCACTGGGAGATATCGAAGGAATAATATCACAGGTGAGTCTCGAACCTGGGACCTTGAAGGGAACATACCTTCAAAGCCCAAGTATTCAACCATTGTACCATCCCTTGGGGACCTTAGGCAATCCTATCTGATACATGCATACCCCCTAACAAAACTCATAGTAAGGTAACCAACCAACAAACACACCTCCCACTCCCACTTGCTAAACAATCAAGAAAAGAGAAATGTTTGTTGTTGCTAAATTCAGTTGTGTAGAAGCTTATAATTTTGTTTAAGAATAAAACTTCATAGGACATATTACATAGTTATTACTTACTACATTCCTCGCTGAAATCTATATATTCCTTTGCAACTACACTATATACAGGATGTCTATATTTTATTTATTAACTGTACTTTATATAGGATTTCCATCACGGCTCCAATCATGCATGCTTATTTTTCTAGAATAGCTTTTCTTAAAAGCTTCTTCAAGTTATAGTTTTGTTTTTTGATACAACTCAAACGGCCATTGTTTGTCATTCTAGAACAAAAAGAAATGCTAATATGTTGAGAAAACTAAGAACCTTATTTGAAGCCGTGAAAGTGACTTTATCACAATTACAATCCACTATTTACAATCATATACAAACAAGAATGCCAAAACTCAAAAGAAAACATTTTAACCAAAAAATGTGAAGAATTATGAATGACTTAGTACCAGCAGCATATGTACTAGACTCAGGATTGTTAGAACTATAGCGCCACCTTCCATCACTTTGGCTCAATGCCTGCAAATTATGCACCAAGTAGACCGAAGAATAAATAATACGGATAGATATTTATCGCAAGGCACTATTCACATTAATAGTACAAGAAAATTGTGACCATGTAAAATATCTATATGTGATCTCTCAATGGCATTCACATTCCAATATACTGCAGCCTAATCTATAGAATTTGATGCATTTTTAGATGACATGTAACCCTCAAATGGAAACTAAATTCAAAAACTTTCCAATTCCTAGTCTCTCTCTCTCTAATATATATACATACATATATACTTACTTACATGCATACATACATATAATATATATATATATATATATATATATATATGTATATTTATTTATTTTATTCA
>JBBMKA010006161.1:0-10584 GCA_037833695.1 Sechiopsis laciniata | reverse complement strand
TAACCAATCAAGAAGTTGAGCTAAGCCTTTTAGACGAACATACTTCAGATTTGGAGGCATCGAACATCCAGGAGATGTAACAAATTCAAGTTTTGATGATGGAAAAAAAGGAGGCATGGACTGTAAGGGAAGACAAGAAGAGCGAACCCTTGCAAAAGAAATGTTTCGATGCTATGTTAGCCGAAGCGAAGGTTGAACACGAACCCAATGAGAAGGAAAGCTCCGCTGGAATATCTGAGGAAGCAAACTCAAAGCAGAATCTTATAGACGAGCCCAAGAAAGAAATTGTCGCTATAACATGGAAAAATAACGAACAGGTTAGCGAAGTGGCACAAACGAAAGAATAGAATGTGGGCAGTTTCGCTGAAGCAAATGTGATCGAAGTGTTCGCTGAGGCCAATGAAGAAGAAAAATCTGATAAAGTGCCTGTTGAAAAGGCAGAAGAATCCATTGTTGAAGATCTGTCTCAAAAGCCTCAACTTGAAAAAGGATCCAAGGAGAATTTTATCACACTTGAAATTCCTCCACCTCCATTCCCTCAAAGATTGACAATAAAGGGAAATACCGAGGAATGCCTTGATAAATTTTTGGTGGAGCAAAATCAAGGGAATGAAGAAATTCAAGCGAAAGCCTTGACGATCGGGGTAAGTCTTGTTGCTCTATGTGTAAATCTGATATGTTTGCTCATGATCTCTGTTATAGGTGAAAATGCAAAATTATTTGAGCATCAAAGAAGGCTCAAACAAGTCATTAAGGATTGGGCGTGAAAGAAAATTATTATCTGGCCTCTCGCTGGAGTTTAGTTCGCTGGAGCAAAGGTATTATTTGATTGGATTGTATAAAAATTGCTCCAAGCCAGGTTAGTAAAGTTTACCATGTAAATATTTTAGTCTTTACTTGTTTTATTTTAATAGTTTTAGTTTTCGCCGTGTTATTGTTTTGATTCGCTAAGGTAGGAAATTTGAATACGGAGTGGACTCTCGTCTTTCGCTTAGAAAATAATTTTACGAGGGCGAACGTCGAGGGCAGAATGAGGTCATGGTGTGACGTCATCGGAGCTTGCGCGTCCTAAGAACGTGGCATTAATCGTCTGGCCGCTTTCGACACGTGTCAAGAGGTAATCTAATCTAACGGTCGAGGCTTTGCCGTGACTAAAGAGACATTTCGCTTCCCGAGGCCGACCGTTGCCCTAATCTGCATAGTCTAGAAATTCCACATTTTATTCTCGTTTACACTTTTTCACGCTTACGAATTCTCAGATTTCTCTCGAACTCCCTAAAATTTTGCCTAGCTTTCGCCACTTCTAAATACCCTTGACCAAATTTTCAATTCCCAAATGGCTTCCCGAACTCAAATCCCTGTCACCTCATCTAAGAAGCCTAAAAAATCGGACAAGAAGCTGAGTGTCCTCGCAGCTGCGAAGCTTTGCATGCAAGCCGCAAGCGGAGCTAAACCCAGCTCTGCAGTCTCAGAAGCTCCTTCTGTGGGAGTCAGGCCGAGGATAGTTTTGAAAAAGACGGTGAAGTCAGGAACCAGTTCAGCCGTGGTAGTGCCTTCTGTGGGCAAGGGGCAAACTTCACCAAAACAGGGTAGCTCAGCGAAGTCACTGGAAGGAGCAAGCGCGAAGCTTACCAGTGGGCAGACCTTCGTACCAACGAAGGTCAGTTCAGTCAAGTCTGCAGAGCCTAAAAGAAGCGGTCAGTCGAGAAGAAGCCTGCTGAGCCCGCTGTGGCCAAGCTTGTTGTCCCCGCTGTTGTTTCAGCGAAGAAGGCTGTTGAGCCAGAAAGGAGGCATTGCGAAAGCGAATGGCAGAACTGGAGGTGGAGTTGGAAAAATCGAGGGTAGAGAATAAGAGGATTTTGGAGAAGAAGGAGAAAAAGGAAAGAAAGAAAAGAGAGAAAGAAGAGAGGAAAGGAGAAGAGGCAGCTGCGAAGAAGCAGCGAAGGGTAGAAAGAAGTTTTAAGGAAACTCCCCAAGCTTCTGTGGCTGAAGGGAGTGGGACAGTTGTAGTTGAGCCTAGCGGCAAAACGCAGCTCGCTGATCAAGGATTTATCAGCGAAGATTTCGAAGAAGAGGCTGTGGAAATTGTAGAGGAGATTGTGGCGGATGATGCACAACTGGCACTTCGCCTGGATGATGCTAACGCCCAAGAGCTCGACTTGGGCAGTGAGGATGAAGATCGGCTGGACGAGTTAGCGAAGAAAGTCGCGAGTCCCCAGCTAGACATCGACGAAGAGCTTGAAAGCTTCGTCAGTCCAGACCGCGAGGCGGGAAATTAGAGCGAAGGTGAAGATTCGCCTGCTGGAGAAGCACACTTGGCAGCTGGGCAAGTTGAAGTTTTGCCGTCCAGTAGCAAAGTAGCCAACCGGAAGGGGAAGGGTCTTTTTCGACGTGAACCTGTTATCAGCTCGGACGAAGATCTGAATGACGAAATGGACGACGCGCTCCTCGCCCTTTCGAGCTCCAAAGAAGAAAGCGAGCCCGAGCCAATACAAGTTCAGAATCGCCAGCAGTTGAAATGCCTTCCCGGGCTTAAACGAAAAAGTATCGTTGAGTCTTCGATCACCCCTTCGCCCCCCTCTAAAATATCTGACAAATTTGAAAAAGAGCCAGCCGGAGCCAGTAGCAGTCGCTCCTTCGAAGCCAGGCAGCAAAAGATCAACAAGAACATCATCGAGTATCAATCGAAGAAGTTCTTGTCCGAGCAGTCCTTTGACCCTGATTTGAGAGGATTTCCGCCCGCTGTGGTCGAAAATGATGAGAAACGAAGGTGGAGGAAGCTTTGCACAGAGCTCGGTTCAGCGAGGCGAACTTGGGTGATTGAGTTTTACGCCAGCCTGCTGGATCGCAATAGCTTCAAGGCCACTATTCGCGGTCGCGAAATAAACTGGGCTCTAGAAGCTTAGAATGCCTTGTTTGGGCTCGAAGACAAAAGGTCTGAGTACGAGGATTTGTTAGATGAGTACTCCGAAGAAGACCTTCAGACTTGCGTAAAAGTCATTGGCGAAGAAGGGGCTGAGTGGGATGTAGGGCCGCAATCTCGACAAATGATGATTGGAAGAAAATTCGCCTATGAAAAAAAAAAGATTTTCTTTTTCAAATTGTTTCCTTTTGAACCATAACTCTTCCCATCTTATCTTCATTTAATCCTAGCCAATTACTACCTTTTTCCTAAATCCAATGGCCACCATTTCATCATATCTTCATCAAATCTTGTCCGTCGATTATTTTGCCTCAAATCCAACGGGCATCTTTCATCTTCTCTCCATTAAATACATTGCTTTAAGAACTAAATTTTTACAGCAACATTATCATTCTCAAAGATTTTTAAAAGTGTCATTTTGCTTCACACATTCTTGAATCGGCGCATTGCAAATTTTGTGAAGAAGTTGTCAACGTCTAACTTGCGTACTTTGCTTACGAGGGGTACTTTGTGAAAGTTGTTTTTATTTGTTATTTGGGATTTGTATTAAGGTGTAGGTACACTTTGGGTTGTGAGAAAATGAAATTGGTTTAATCCTGAACCAGTGAAAATTATTTAAGTTTCTCTTTAGCCTAAGAAAAAAAAGGTTGAATGGTTTAATCCTGAACCCAGTGAAAGGATTGAGGTTTCTCTTTAGCCTAAGAAAAAGAGGGTCGTATGGGTTTGGTTCTCACCCACAAGAGAATCATCTAGTAAAATATCCAAGGAAAAGCCTTGAGGAGTGGAGTAAGATTTCCGAACCACTATAAGTTTCAGTGTCTTTCTCTCTTCCTTTAACTTTTACTTTTCGTAATTTCAATTATTGCATATTAAATTGATTGTTGGGTGATTTTAGATTAACGAATTTTAGATCATAAAGTATATTTTTAAAGAACTAAAAATTTGGCAAACCCAATTCACCCCTCTAGTGTTGCATTTCGATCCTACATCAATAATGTTAGTACAAGAAAGATTAAAATATGATCCTATTTCTAAATTTAAAGAAGAAAAGTTAATTAATAGAGTGTCCTTCGGGAGAAAAATGAGAGATTTGAAAATTTGGGAATCAAAACAAATTTCAAAATGTATAGAAAAATGATATTTTGGCATTTTAAACATAATTATTAAATATTAAATATTTTTATTTTACTTTTAAAACTGTTTATCTATATTTGTTTCTGTTTTCATTTCCAAACTTTTAAATATACAATTATACAATTTTCCATTTTAATATATCTAGTTGGCAAGGTACATTTCAAAAAAAAAAAAAGTTGGCAAGTTCATTATAAAATTTTAATATATTTAGTAAGTTTATTAAAGGAAAATATTAGCAAATGTTAATGTTTTTTTTTTCTTTGAAACAAAATGTTGTTGTTATTAACGAATGATGTGTTTGTAATTATTTTTGTGAGAAGAGCTGAATACTGGCAAACGAAGACTTCGGCCAACGCCACAGACTTGCATGGGCCGCCAGTAAATGTAATATTGGGCCATACCAGTCAACCCAAAAGGCAACATGTCAAATGATCAAGTAGAGAAAAATTTTAAAATGATAAGCATTGGGAGGGGCTGCGCGAACGCAAGCCCCAACGGCAAGAAATAATGATGTAGGCTCTGCCTATTTTAGGCAGACCTTAGACAAATACCCTTCCTTCGTGCAATGGAAGTCACGTGCCTAAGCCATGGCTCTTTTTGATCGGCCATTGACTCCATCCAGGTAAGTAATTTGTCATTGAAGCCCGCGGCCCATTTTATACCCTGTCCAAGCCTCTCAACTTCCAACATCTTCCGATGTGGGATTAAATACAATTTTAAAAGACTCCTCTCATCTTCCTTGCCAAGGTTCTTTTTATTTTACTTGACACAGCGATTCATTTTCCACTTATTGGGTGAAATTTTCGGTTTATATGCATTTCCATTTAGGTTGATGGATCAATCTTCCATACTCCACATAAGCTTTTAAGCTTCTTTTTTCACAAAATTTGGTACCTCTATTAACAAACTTTTTTAAATTCTTATTTTAGTTTTAGTCTGATATTGTTGTGACTCTGGCCATAATTGGCGGTAGATTTGATTTTAGAAAAGTCAATTATCGATTATAAAAAATGTCAATTATCATATGAAGTAAGCTGGTGTTTGATAAATTTTCAAATTTAACTCTTAAAACGCAAGTTACAATCTTAAAAAATCAATATCAAATATTATTACAATGAAAAATACAGTGCCGAGTGAATTCCAACACTAATTTTAAAGCAATTACTTTGAGTTTAAGTTCTAAAAAAAGGATTGAGAAATTCGATGTATAGGAATTACCCGTTTGACCCTATAACATTTTGATGTTAAGGAAATTTGTAGAAAATTAATTTTAAATAAGTAGTTATTATAGATTGAACTCATGACCTCTTAACATGTCTAAGCTCTCTTGACTTTTAGGTTACTCTATGATGATTGACGGTATTGAAACTATATGGCACCCCACTAATCTAATAAAGAGAAAAGATGAATGAACTATAGTAATATATATATATATATATATATATATAGGAGGTAAGAAATTATTTTGTTAGAAATAAATATTGTTGAAATATTCTCTATTATTAATTATAATATTTATTATATATTATTTAGAATTTGTTAGGAGATCATTTTGAGAATTGATATTCGACTATACATATTTGTAGAAAGTTTTTATGTTTTTGTCACAATTTATCATTTGAGATTTCATATATATCGACTAGGAAGGTTTTATATGTATGAAAGTGCTCGACTAAAGGTTTTATAATAAAAACTTTGAACAAAAAGAGTGGAAGAAGACTAAATTGTACTGATGAAGGGGAAGGACTTGACCAATAAAAAGAGCATAAAATTCATTCATATTTCGATTCACCTTTAAGAAGGGTCGAGTCTAGAACTTAATTAACATCATTGAGGGTACCTTTTCAAAGTCTAATGCAACCAAACATTCTTACATCCAAATAAACATAAGTTATAAACTTGAGTAAAATTAGAAAGCAATCATAATACATAACCATGAAAGTTCATAAACAGAATCCTAAGATTCTGCATTAAGTTTTTGAGAAAATAAAGCAATATCTAACATTTATAAGCACAAAAGCATTGCTTAGGAACAGAAGGTGCAGTGTACAAGTCACACATTCCTCTTCCATTGTGCTGGATTTTACAGTCTTCCCAACACCTTGTGTCTCCTTTGCAAGTCCACACTCTATGACAATTATTTGCTTCAGCTACCACATGAACAAATTCCACACACAAAAAAAAAAAAATCCAATTAGTTCCATAAATTTGAACAAATTATAATGTTTATTTTCTTCTTTAACCTCCCAAAATAACTTTAAAACTATTTCAACTTGAAGTTTTTTTTTTTTTTTTAATTGATATATTGACGGTTTAAGATTTGTTTTCTTAATGTTTAAAAACGTCAATAGAATAAGATAACCACCATTTTTAACTACCAAGAAATCATAATTAATGATAACACTTCTAATGACGTTCAACAAAAATTAGGGTTAGAAAACATGACCTGTGGTTTATTAATTCGTATTTTATGCCGATTAAACTATGGTTTTATTGAGAAAATAATGATATGATTTAGTTATAATGAAATTGTAAATAACAAGTATATTCGGTCCGTCCATCCATAATATCACAATAAGATTTTCTTGAAAAATAGATCATATTTTTATTTTTTATTTTTTTAAAAATAACTACAAATAATTAAGGTCTCGTTTAAATAGATATTTGGTCCTTTAAATTGTATTTGTTTTCTCATCATCTTTATAATAAGAGTCATTAATAACACTTTTGAATTCTTAACAAAATTTCACAAACGAAAATAAAGTTTTGAAAAACAACATTTTTTTTTTTTTTTCCATTTAAACTGTGGCTAGTTTTTTCCAAACATATATAAAAAGTAGATAAATAATTTTGCAAAAAAAAAAACTTATAAAGTAAAGTAATATTTTGAACTTGAATTTTAAAATATAAAGTTATGGAACCAAGCTTAAATGAACTAGCTAAACAAAAAGAAACTCAAGAAAATTAGAAGAAGCAACTTACCATAGAAAAAGCAGCTCATTAGCAAGCAAATGAAAGTAATAAGTCTTGCCATTTTTGAATGCCAAGTCTTTGTTTGGAGCTCAACTCTATGCATTTTGGAACCTAATCACTCTTGAATCCTCTTGGTAAATCACAATATTTATAGTGTTTGAAATAGCTTTTGAAAAAAATATTATTAAAATAAAATTAATTTTTCTACAAACATATTTTAAAGATTAATAATTTAAAATGTGTTTAGTGTAACTTATTAAGTGATTTTGGATTGTAAAAATGACCTTTCTACTAATAAAAAAAATTATTAAATAAAATGTGCTTGAAGAAAAGTTATTTAATCTAAAAACATTTTTTTTAAGGAAAGATGAATTGTCCAAAAATTCTCAAAATATGTAATAAAAAATAAATATATATTTATAATTAATAGAATCATATCCAAGTATGTTGGGACTAAACAAATTTTCTATGCAAAACACTTTTTGAGAAAATGTAATTAAGATATTGTAATATTTTTATTAATTTTTTCTCTTTTTTTTTTCATAAGTACTTATACTAGAAGGTATTCCAAAGAGAAGTCTTAATTAATTGGATTTTTTTTATCAACTATTTGATTATGGTGTGTACCATTCACTTGGAAAAAGGAGTGTCTGAAACTTTCACTTAGTCTAAACCTAATCCCACTTTGTGCCCTTCCAAAATAATCAATTATCACTGGGAGAATCAATGTAAGAAATCCATATAATTTTCTGATGAACTAGGCAGAGTCTTAAAAAAAAAAAAAGCTTTCACTTTTTTTTCATTTTACACATGTTATGTCCTGACTCCTTTCACAATTTAGTTGATGTTCAAAGAAAAACATTTCTATCTAATGCTGAGCCTCTTCTGTTTTAAGAAATTCAAAAGAAAATTTAATTCCATAGAGATTTTTTTAGCACAAATAAATGTGGGACATGAAAAAAAATAAAAAAAATAGTACGAGCTCTTTTTAAAAAACTAATTTAACAGGAGAGAAATAACACTCTCATAAATACTAGGAATGTCCTCATTTTTTTAATATGGGATCCGTGGACTAATCAATCTTAGTTCAGATCCAAATTTCATATTTTATAATTGAATACTCATTTAAATTTAATGAACTATGATACGAGATTTGATTAGTATGAGGATTCACGTTCCCAAAGTGTGGCGCAGTTGATCGGAGAATATGCTTCCTTTGAGGTCATGGGTTCTAAACTCGCTTGTGAAATTACTTTGTAGGCAACCCTAACTTTATCTTCATTCTTCTAATATATCTCGGTGCCACAATTTAGGATCGGGTTAGTGGTCCCTTGGATATATGAGAGCGAAACTCCAACTTTCTATCATATAGTATGAGATTTCAACTCAAATCTAATTGGTTATTGTCAATATCTTATTATGGTCCCACATTTCAGCATTTATAAGATAGGTGGACTACTTCTCTCACCGATTGATTTTGAGATGAATGTCTACCTTTTATTAAGCCAAATGAGTATATAAAATGAAATTGAGATTTGATTTAAGATTAGTGAAATCCAAAAATTGCATTATCTTAAAAGTACATGTTAGGGTCTCACTATTGTCCCACATTAAAAAAGTTGAATTTTGCAATAAATGTTGTATCTAATAATTACGATAGAAGTAACTCACCTATCTTATAAATATTATAAAGTCTCATCACTTTTTCAATATAAAATCCTCAACCAAGCTATGCTTTGTGTTGATAAGATTACAATATTTTTTTTATGACTTTGACTCCTATAATTAGTTAAATGAATATTATTCTAGAAATAAATGTTTGTTACAAAGGCATTAAGAATCTTTCTAGTGAAGATGATGTAGATATGCACCACCTTATATAGGTTAAAGTCAAGAATTTTTTAAAGTAGATTAAGTGGAGATTAAACTATTTCAAAGTTATTTTTGCTCTTATCCAAAATCATAGTTATAATTGTATGGTGTTTTTATTGTATAGTGTTATTCCTTGAGAATAATGTACTCGAAGCTGTATGCAATTGATTTGGCTGTTTGTCGTCCACTTCTAATTTTTAATCAATTTCAATCTCTATGGAATATTTGCATCTAATATAATTGAACATAGAACATCTGACGACTTAAAGATTCCGCCATGATGAACTGAATCAAGTGATAAATTTGGAGCATCAACTATAATAGATTCCAATCGAGTTGTTTTTTATTTTCAATTACTGTCCTAAACCCTAAATCTTTATTACTTTTAAGTTAAAATATTTTGGTCTCTTAAGAGTTTGTTCCATTTTGATGTTTATTTTTCAAAGCCTCAATAATTTCAATGAAATTTAAAATTTGTTCTTCTAATAAAATGTTACCCTGTTAGATTTACATTATTAAATTTTATAAATATGAAAATCAAATCTCTTCTTTTATCGAAATTCTTATAATTATTGAACAAAATTCAAAATATAAAAATTCAACTTATCATAAGAAAATAGTTTAATGTTTCACCAAATGTACTAGACTAAGGGCGTGTTTGGGGTGGGTATTAACTTAATCCGAATTAAGTTAATCCCCCTAATACTTGTTTGGTGGTAGGCTTCATAAAACCCGGATTAACTTTTTACTAAACTCGGATGTGAACAGTGTTTACTGTTCAAATCCGAGTAAATTTTTTTTCACATTCGTTCTCTCTCAGATTTGCGACTCTCTCTCAGACTTGCGACTTCTCTCTCACGTTCGTTCTCTCTTGTCTCCGACTGAGTTATTTTTCGATTTCTTTGATTTCTCCTTCAATCGAAGTTCGTCTCTTTGATTTCTTCTACAATATTATGATTCCACCTCCATTTTCACATTTATTAACCACCGATTTGCTTAGATTTTTTGTTTTGATAGGTTTAGGGTTAAGTTCATTTTGTAGATCTATGAAACATTTATCTTTTTTTGGGTGTTTTCTTGGCAGATCTGACCCTTCACCGTCGAAAGGTTCATCTCTTGCCGTCGATGTAGCCTCGTCTTGCTTTGCATGAGTCGTTTGGGACCTCTAATTGGGTTTACGAGTTGTTGTCTGGCATGGAAGGAGGTCAATTTCAATTTTTTGTCCTCTCATTTTCATCTTATCTGCATCCGGTCTTGCTTTATGTTCTAATTTTTTTTGCTCTCTGTTACGATGTTGCTGAGTTTCAATTTTGCAATAAAAAATGTGTTCACATGTTCATATTTACTGTGATTTCATATGAATGTTCTGTTCATTCAATTAATTTCTTTGTATAACCAATTTGCACAACACACAACTACCACATTAATTTTCCACTTTGTGAAGATCATAACTGGTCGGGTTGTCGAAACCCGCCAAAATAAAACTGATTTAATTACTAACTCTAACTTGTAGAAATAGTGGAACCAGATCGAATCCCAAATGAGCTATGAATTAATTTCTCAATATTTAAAAAATAAATTAAAAGGGGTTTTGATATTTTAAAGGAAATTCTAACTAAAACAATAAAAATAAATAAAATAAACAATTTAACGAAAACTTCCAATTCAAGGGCTTAGTTTAA
>JBBMKA010006160.1:0-10584 GCA_037833695.1 Sechiopsis laciniata | reverse complement strand
AGTTGTTTGAATAACTCTGGCCAGAGGCTTAACTATGTTTTATTTGTGAACGGTTCTGTTTGAATAAATTGGCATTTATTTAACTTATAGTTGTCTTTAAATTTTAATTTTGAACGTATTGAACCATGAATGTTGAGTAAGAACTAGTTTTATGACCATTTTAGAGTCGGGTTCTTACACCAGGTTAGTCTGTGTAAACTTACGCCTGACTGATTTATAGAACCATGCGGAGTATGCGTACACGTACCGAGTGTCAGGTAAATGGCTCACTTGGACCGGTGTCGTTAGTACTCCAGTAGAGAAAAGTTGAGTTTGAGCTAGATAGTTGTGTAACGAACTTCATGATCAATCGTAATATCTATAAAGGTGAGTGTCTCAAGGGTCTCACAAGCGAGTCATTTAATGAATCTCGTGACCAAGTAAACTTAAAAGCGAAATTGAGAATAGATATGTATTGCTAGCATGTTAGACTCTACCTTATGCATTGTACCCATGTTGGGGAATTCTTACTGAGTATTCTTTTATACTCACCATTTCTGTGGTTTTATTTTTCCACCAAGTAATTAGGGGCACCACCCAGATGGTTAGCTGTGAGATGCTAAAGTGATCATAGTTTAAGCTTGGTGCGTCCGTGTTTTGTTGACAGGGTAGTAGTCAGTACCATTGTTTCGTTGTTGGCATAATAGTAATAGAACTCCTGTTATTTCTATTTAAGGTATTGCTTAGCTATTGGCATGAATGCCTCTTTCTTATTACTTTATTTAGTTATTTCAATTGTTTAAATAGACACCTTGGCCAAGGGATTTTCCATTCATTTACTTAATTGAAACAAATCAATAGGAGCAGACATTTGAAGTTCAAAATTTTGAAATTATGCATGTTTTTAACCGTTTAAAAGTCAGCATGACGTGGGAAACGTAGTTTAAAAATTATGGGTTCTTACATAGGGGTTTTGTGCCCATGGTTGTTTTTGATAGATTGTGCCTATTATTCTTATATACGTACTTACTGATCCCGTGTAGGGATCTTTATTGAGTTTAAGACTCACCCTTTCCTCTGTGGTTTTCCACAGGTACTCACGTGATGTACCAGGATGGTTAATTGGAGCTGAGAGACCATGGGATGGTTTTGTCATCGTTCGTTGAGTCTTGTTTATTTATTTGAACATTTTCCTTCTGCATGAACTGAGTTTGGGGCATGTTATATTTTACACATGAATTTTTTTGTCTTTTTATGTTTTCACTAGGGTACCCTATTAAACTGGTTTTCTAAATTGGGATTATTTTACGAGGTTTTAATATATGAATGTTTTTGTTTTAATCCATTTATTAAACACGTCTGGTTGTTCATTTTAAGCTCATACATTTATAGTAGAAACTTAGATTAAGACCCTGATTGGGTCGGGTCCTTACAATTTATCTCCCGGATGAGTATTAAATCTATCATACTTAGTATTTATTTGTAGGGAAATTACATTGAATGTGCTCTTCTCATAAAATAATTACAAATGTAAGAAAATTTTAAAGTATTTGCATCTATAAACATTAATATTGTATTGCAAATACTCATTACTACAGTATTATGTGTTATTAATACATTATTATGCATTATTAATACAGTATAATAAGAGAGTATTATTAATACAGTATTATGTTTATTAATACACTATTATGTATTATTAATACCAATGATTATAATTGCTATTTTTTTTAAAGTGATCATATTTGTAATTATTTTCTGCATTTAAAATTATTTAATATTAGTAATTGTTAAATAATCAATAAAAAAAATGTATGGTACATATTCCATTATTATTATTATTATTTATTTATACGTATTATTAACAAATATTTTATGTTTAGTCATTAATATTTTTTTAATATTTAAGTCTCGTTATTAATTCTTTTTTTTTTTTTAAAGTCTTGTTATTAATAAGGCGCTGCTTCGCCGACTAGTTGAACCGTCTCTAGTGTCCCAAGCTTTTTTTTCTCCAATGTCAAACATGGGCATCTCTGCCGTCGAACATGAGTGTCTCAATATTTGAATCCTTACTCTAACAACTGCATTTATGATAACAAAACTTCACGTCTATGATTTTTCTATCCTTGGGTTCGAGGGCTTCAATGTTGTTTCTCCAATAAGTTATATTCATCAACTTTGCAACAACAATTTGTGGCACTGATGATGTATATGTTCAGTTAGAGACAAGGTAAGTAGCCCTAAAGACATTGAAATAAAAGAAGACTATTAGGGATATATTGGTACTTAAATAAATATTGATTAATTAAAAATAGATAAATATGATTGAAAAATAAAAAAGTCAACATACCAAAAAATGTGTTAATAAAAAATAAAAATAAACTCAACAACGTCATAATTATGAAAAAATTGAAAGATAATTTTATTTTATAATTTCAACATAGAAAAGATAAAATAATTAATTTTCTATTTTTTCATGAATGAAAAAAAAAAATGGAACGAAAACAAGTTAAAAAGAATTGCAAACATAAAAATAGCTGTTATTGGAGTACAGTAAAAACACGTAAATTTTGTTTCATCAACCACCCAACTAATACATATAAAATTATCTTACGACTTTAAGCTCCTCGACATACAATTTCCATTTACTTTACGTTTAAATGATCAAACCATATCACTTTTTTTTTTTGAGAATAATCAAACCATATCATATGTTTCTACATAATTGTTGCTTAATACATCATTTAAAAAGATCTCCTAGTACTATAGCTATCTTTTAGGTTAAAAAAAATATTTTTGATCCTTATACTTTAAATTATGTTTTATTTTATATTTTCAAATATTTAAATTATATACATATTGTTAAAAGTTCATCACTAGCCAAATGGAGTTGAGCCCAATAATTATGAAAACTCAAATTATCAAGAATACTAATTAATCCACTTTAAGTGTAACCTATTATCTAGAAGTTTCTTACTAAAATTAGAAGTATTTAGAATTTGAGATCTATGTAGACATTTAAAATGTCCCAAAAAAGTGGCAAGTATCTAGATACTTTTAGAAGCATTCTAGACCAATGTGTGGTTCATATTGTTTAGCTCACTCTATAAATACTCTTCCACTCCACTATATTTCGTATAAAAAAAGTAAGTGTTATAGTGTCCTACAAAATGTTTTCAAGAGTCATAGAGTGATTTTGTAGTGTGAATCCTAAATACTTGTCTTGTAATCTCTTCTTAACTGATCTTAAAACTCAAAATTGAATTCATAATTTCTTGATCCCGAGCTTTTTCAATTATTACTTTGGTTGGAAAAAACCCAAAATTTCTTTTTTCCAAAATTTCTTTTGATCATAGATGTGAAAAAGAAAACTTAGTAGTTTACTGGACAGGTAGCTAGAGAATAATTTAAGCTAAAAAATAAATGATTTTTGATGAAAAAGTTAGATTGAAAATTATTTAAGGAATAGAATTGAAAACTCTTCCGTAATTTATACTTATATATAGAGATTGCGTGTAGTTGGTAATGACTAATTCAAATTTATTATTGGCCAATAATGATCATAATTTATAGTTTTTTTTTAGATATTTTTCAAATGTTTGGTTCATCTAAGTCAAGTTTTCCAGATTGAAAAATTAGGAGCAATAAATAAATTATTATTTTCTTTTTTAATATAAAAACGGTTGAGTGTGTTTGGAGTGAAAACTGTTTTTTCAGTTATTATTTCTTAAATTAAGTTTATTGTTTCAAGTTTTTTAATATATATATGTATATATTATTTATTTTTAATACAAGTTTTTTAATATTTATGTAAGAAGGTGGTAAATTTGGAATAAATTATTGTTTGAATTATCAAATATGGATTAGGGGATGAAATAAGCTAAAAAAAATAAAACAGAAAACAAATAAAACAATAATCATTTAAATTGTTTTTAATTTAACTCTGCTATATAGTTTATCTTTCGCCAAAATGAGTAGTATTTCTCATTCTCAATTGCATCCTTTATCAAAATATATAGTTTATTTTTGTTTTTGTAATTTATTTTTAATTAGAGGATATAAACCTCTCACTTTAAAATTTAAAATACTTAGACTATTTTTATTTTAGTAACTTTCATTATAGATGTAAATACTTTAAAATTTATCTACATTTATAATTATTTTATAAGAAGAACACATTCATTATAATCTTCCTTTTTATTTTTTACATGCACACTCAATTATTACTTTTGTTGACAAAAAAAATTAAAAATTTCAAATAAAATAAACTCAAATCATTACAATTAAATTAAGAGTAAAATCGCCATGCAGTAGGAATTGCATGGCTGGCAGTTGTAGAAGGTTTTGACAGTAGTCGAGACAACTATATTCATGCCTGTGTTAAAAAGGATAAAAATATTTGTACAAAAAAAATATTAAAATAAAATATGAATAGAGTTAAAATCTAACCCAAATCACACCAACCTAAGTCGTAATTTCACTTATTAAACACATGCATATTGAAATGATTAAATTAAGTTTAATTCAAATTGACATTTAGAATATATGGATGATATGAAATTTAAGATTTTAGTCCACAATCTTTAATATACTAAAAAAATCGCTAGTTTGTGTTCATCAACTAAAATTTAAATTGTTTCAAAGAAAAAAAAAACTAAAATTTGAATTTAACACGTAAAATTCAAACATCGAGAGGAGATAAGACGTCTTCTAAAATTTGATGGTTTCGTTTCTATAAATTTAACTTCAATAATAAATAGTTATTAGAATGAGATTTTCAAATTGACATGATATTGTCTACATATATTCTTATGATTTTATTTTTAATTTTACCTAAAATGTCTCATATCTAGAAACATCCGTTTAGGTGGAAAACAAAGAAGTGAGGGGCCACAAAAATTTCGAGCATAGAGGATATATTTTCCATCTCAATTTTATATTAGAAAAGAGAATACTACCTAAAAAACAGTGATTTTGGAGAGTCTATGTAATAGCCTCGATTCTCCCATGCGAATAAAAGGTAACCGCTTTCATTTTTCTGCCACTTGGCACTTACGTTTAAATAATAATAATAATAATAATAATAATAATAAGGAAGCATTTTAACTGTTTGGCATTTGACCGGTCAAAAAGGGATTTGTTAAGAGAAGGGATTCGATTGACAAATTTTACCCAGCCGCCTCCCAGTTTCAGTTTATCGATCGATTCAACGATCTCTCTCTCAAGCCTTCCCAAAAGTAAATTGTAGATTATTCCATCCTCAATTCTTAGTTCTTGCTCAGTTACATCCCGAGATCGAAATCGTGGCCTTCAATAAAAAATTGGTGATTTTGCTTGGGAAATCGTGCCTCAGGTCGTCTCGAATAGCTATGGAATTCAAGTAATTAGAGGAGGAAAGGTTAGTTTTTAATTTCTTATGGTTCTATTAAATTAGAAATTTAGAGCGAAATCGAGGTCGTTTCGTCGAAAACAGAGGAAAAATGGGACTTTTCTACCCAGAAATCGAACCAGAAAGTCGAATCCTGACCTAAAATCGAGCCAAAACCCTAACCTAGCTCCAAACTGGAAACCGAGCCACGCACACCGCTAGATGAAGGCCAGAGGCACCCTGCCTTCCCGAGCCTAGCTCCGAACCGGCCGAACCACCCGAAGCAGCCGCAGTCGTTGGATCTTCCCTGGGACACGTGTCCCCTATTGTGTCGTCCGATCGAACCGAGCTGAACCACTCCGAACCTGCCACGTGTCCCAAACCAGCCTCTGACCGATGACCGTTGACCAAAAAAAATGAAACTTTCCCTTTTGTTAATTTCGATATTCTGAATCCATTTTTGGCAGTCTGAGGTGCTGATTCTGAACTGTTTGTGATTTATAGGTCCTGAAAGTCAGCAAAGGCCTAGGAAGAGCTATTAGTTGAGGAAATTGGCTAAGGTAAGGGAATTTACACTTACAATATCTGCAATACTTCGTTAATCTAACTGCATACTAGATAGGTTGATATCTTGATTAGAATTTAGACTTGAGCTGTGATAACGCTCTGAGGGGTTTTGCACCCACTGTTTGTTGTATGTTACGTATGAGGGGTTTTGAGCCCATTTATCTTAGGGGTCTTGAGCCCATTTATCTGAGGCTTGTGCCCATTTATCTGAGAGGTTTTGTGCTCAACTAACTGTTACTGAGGGGTTGCGTGTCCATTGATGATTGGGACCTTGTGTCCATTGCTATGTATTATTGTGGGGCCTAGTGCTCAATGTTTTTAGTGGGGGTTTGAGCCCAAGAACCTGTGTTTTAGACAGTTGATTCCTAGTGGGATTCTTACTGAGTTTGTAAACTCACCCTTTCTTTTTTCTGTGGTTTGTCCACAGGTACGCTCGTGATATACCGGGAGGGATGATCGGAGCTGCAAGAAGACCCTGAGCAAAACTAGTTACTTTGAGTCAATGTTATTTTTTTCTGTTCATTTGAATTCTGCAAAACGGGCTGTTAGGCTAGTGTTAGATGCTTTTATTCTGTTCTGGATTTTAACTATTATTTAACTGTTTTCCAAGGGTACCCTGATTACTGTTTGTTCTTAATAAAAAGCGTTCTTAAATGTGGTTGATCAACGGTAGTTTTAAGCCAACTATTTTACGGTTATAAATATTGAGTTAAAAGTTTAAGTGAAGACCTAGGTTAAGACTTTGGTTCGGGTCGGTTCTTTACAGTTGGTATCAGAGCTTCAGTCATAGATTCTGTAGACTGACTTACAATGTGAGTCGTTTGAGTCTCATGGTCCTCAGCAGCCGACCGTCATGAGGTAATCGTGTTAGTTAAGATATTATTTGGGCATGTTAGTTGCTATTGTTTTCCTTAACTATCTGGTTTGTTGGCCACTTGTGTGGCCTTTTGTGGTTATTGTAGCCCATTAGCTCAGAGTGTACTAAGAGATTGAGCTTTCTTGCAGACTTCAAAAATGTCTGAGCGTGTAACAAGGAGCTCGACCAGTGCGGGAGGCAGAGGAAGGGGCCGTGGAAGGGGTCAGGGAAGTCAGTTACCCATTTCAGTGCCCAGAATGACCCGATCAACTAGCCATCAGAATCCAGAGCCACCAGTTGGCGTAGGGACGCCGTCAACAGTACCCGGATTAACCGTAGAAGCCCTGGCAGCCATGCAAGAGCTGATCCAGGGGTCCATTCAGGGGTCATGCAAGGAATTTTGTAAGCTCTAGCTCAGGCTGCTCCTCCACAGCCAGCTTAGGAGGTCAGTTTCGCGTCGGTTGACCCTATCTCGAAGAGCACGCCTGCAATTGAAATTTCAAATGGAGTGTCAACTGAAGGAGTTGAGAAGTAAAACGAGGCTGGTAGCAGCAAAAGTGTTTCTGAAAACACCCAAATCATTAAAGATTTAATGAAGTTCAAGCCGAGAGAGTTCTTTGGGGCAGCTGAGACCCCATTAGCCACCGAAAACTGGTTGTCCCGTATGGAGATGGTGTTCCATCATATGGAATGCCCAGAAAGGAAGAAGGTGCGTTGTGCTTCATTCGTCTTGCAGGATGAGGCAAGGAGCCAGTACATGCAAGAAATAAAGAGAAGAGCACATGGTGAACCGCCACTGACGTGGGACGAGTTTAAGTTGTTGTTTTATGCAAAATATTTCACCGAGTCTGACAGACAGGAGAAGATTTCTCAGTTCACCACTATTCAGCAGGGGTCAGATTCGGTAGAGAGGTATGAATTCAGATTTAATGAGTTGTGTCCCTTTGCTGAGGAATTGATTTCGACGGAGAAACAGAAGATCCGTTACTTTGTCAATAGACTGGATGATGGTATCCATGGGGATGTGCTACACTCATAGTTTTGACTATGAGTGAGTTTGATGTGATTATTGGAATAGATTGGCTGTCCGAGAACCACGCCGTGATCGATTGCCGCTAGAAGAAGGTCATTTTCAACCCACCATCGAGGTCGAGCTTTAAATTTAAAGGACAAGAATCTGGGGAATGCCCTAAGCTAATTTCAGCTCTCAAAGCTGGTAAGTTGATGTCTAGAGGAGCCTGGGGATTCTTAGTATCGATATTCGGGGAGCAAGATTCAGTGTTGGCTGTTGAAACTGTGCCAGTGATCAGGGAGTTCACCGATGTATTTCTCGATGACCTGTCGGGCTTGCCACCACCCAGAGCTGTCGACTTCTGTATCAAGTTGGAGCCTAGAACAGTTTCGATCTCGAGGGAACCGTACAAGATGGCTCCAGCTGAGCTGAAAGAATTAAAGGTGTCGTTGCATGAGATGATTGACAATGGGTTCATCAGACCTAGTGTGTCGCCGTGGGGAGCTCTAGTGCTCTTTGTTAAAAAAAAGGATGGTTCGATGAGATTGTGCATTGACTACCATGAGCTGAATAAAGTGACGATAAAAATAAGTACTCGTTGCCCAGAATTGAAGATTTGTTTGACCAGTTACAGGGAGCCTCTGTGTTCTCAAAGATTGACTTGCGATTAGGATACCATCAGTTGAGGATCCAAGAACAAGACATCCCTAAGACAGCTTTTAGGTCCAGATACGGACACTACGAGTTCGTGGTGATGTCGTTCGGCCTAACGAATGCACCGACAGCTTTCATGGACATGATGGATAGAGTGTTTAAGGAGTTCTTGGACAAGTTTGTAATTGTTTTTATTGACGACATTCTGATTTATTCAGAAAACAAGATGGAACATAAGGAGCACTTGAGAAAAGTTTTGACGACACTGAGAGACAACTAGTTGTATGCTAAGTTTCAAAGTGTGAGTTTTGGCTCAGCAGAGTTGCCTTTCTGGGACATGTGGTTTCCAATGAAGGAATCTCGGTAGACTCCGCTAAGATTGAGGCAGTTCAGAATATCCGTGCTACGATGCTTATAGCCTAGAGTCGGTAAAAGAGTTACGCTGATGTTCGGCACCTAGATCTAGAGTTCGAGGTGGGGAATCAAGTATTCCTCAAGGTGGCCCCTATGTGTAACGGCCTAGTTTTCCATTCCAGTTCTCCAGGTACGTTCTGTTACTTTTTCTGTTGTTCGGTTGGGCCGTTAGGGCAGCTTGGACATCTAGGGGCATTTTGGTAATTTTTTCTTTAGGGGTAGTCTCGTAATTTACCAGGGTTTTGGGGTTGTTCTGTTAATTACTGAGTTTGGGTTTTCACTTCGGTTTCAGGTTTCCAGGGCTAAGTGTTGTTGTTTGGGAAGTTGGTGCCTTTGTTGGTTTATTTGAGAAAAAGAAAAGAAAAGCTGTCGTCGCCAGGACTCGAAGCCGAAACCTAGGGGGAGGACACGTGTCGCGATCTCCTCCTTCTTTCTCATTCTTGCCAAGACCCTAAGTGAGCCGCAACTCCTTCTTCTTTTCGCAAATCACACACTCTCTTCTTCTCCTTCTCCAAGCTCTCTCCAAAAATCGCCCAAGCTCCCCACCGAGCCCCATCGTCGAGCACCAGCCGCACGGAACACCAAGCCGACCCTCCTCGCGCACGCACAGTGCTCACTCCCTGTCGCGATCGCTTGCTAGCTCAGTCGATCCTCC
This sequence comes from Sechiopsis laciniata, assembly GCA_037833695.1. Lineage (NCBI taxonomy): Eukaryota > Viridiplantae > Streptophyta > Magnoliopsida > Cucurbitales > Cucurbitaceae > Sechiopsis > Sechiopsis laciniata. Next base: position 1,079 of record JBBMKA010006160.1, on the reverse strand, counting down.
AGCGCTCGCTCTTCACATTGCCGAGTTCTCCCGCAGCAGCCCGATAGCGCCTTCGCATTGCCTGATCGCTCCCTTCACCGCATGCACTCCCTAGCACGATCTCACACGCTCCCAGCCACCACCGCTCACCCCAGCAGCTTCGCCATTGCCCTGCCCCATCGAGCACTCGCCTTCGCCACGCCCAGCCGTTCGGGCCTTGCTCGATCGCTCGCCTAACTGCACCTCGGGATTGCCTTCGCCACGCCCAGCCCGATCGCCAACTCCCTGCCATGATCGCACGCCCTAGCCGCAACACACCGTGTAGCAGCCTTCGCTCGCCCGTTTGACATCTGCCCGCTCAAGGCCACATGCCAACCTGCCGAGCCAACTTGTTGCCTGCCGCACGCCAGCCTTGCCGAGAGCCAGCTGTCGAGCCACGTAGTGTTGGGTTTTGGTAACTTCTCTCTTGAGCTTGTGTTGGTCATTTTAGTTTCGAGCAGCTCTCTGAGTAGATTTTAATTCGTATTTCTATTCTATTATTTGTTAGGTTCTATTGGTTCTGCAGCTCAAGGAGCACTTTATACATGTGTGTGTTTTCCTACTTGTTTCCAGGTAAGGATTCCTTACCGGGGTTGTGTGGACCCTGCGGGAGTTCTCTGATTGCTATCCTATTTATTTGCTTAATGTTATTGGCATGTTAGTGGATAGGAACTTGTTTGCTGAACTGTTCTACTGGCATGTTTGATTTTCATTTCACATGTTAGTGCCATGCTAGGTTTGTTCTTCCAGCATGTCTGATTCCTATTTTAAGCTCGTAGTACCATGCCAGGATTATTTGTTGTTGAGCATGTTTGAATGATAGGAACAGGATTCGTAATCTTAGATAGAACTTGTTAGGTTGTCGTCATCTAGAGGCTGAGAGTGGACCAACGTATGTGTCCCCACCGATCGGGCTGTAAAGACAGATTCTTTACCCCCGGCAGCCAGGTGTGGCGTAGCTACCACACCGACATAAGCCTAGTATGTAGCCTGCTAGAGCGGAACCCTGTCAACGGTGTAAGCCTACCTTGGTCGGTTCTTAGCTTCAGGCGTCGGTGGTA
>JBBMKA010006159.1:0-10585 GCA_037833695.1 Sechiopsis laciniata | reverse complement strand
AGAGAAAATATAGTTTAAAAGAAAACAAATAAATGAGAACTTACCAATTTTGGATTTCCAAGTAAATGTCTATGTTTTATAGATTTCTCTTTGATTGAAAAATTCATGGTTAAAGAGTGTTGAATAAAAATCAGTAAGTCAATCAACATAGAAAATAAACATTCAACTAATCTAAACAACCTAAGGCTACATGCTAGAATTGGAAAGAGAAGGTAGTCGATCCAATTCGACTACAAACTAAACATCCTACTGTTTTACATAAAAGGGTTCTAACTCAATACAACTACCTCAACTGAATCCATCAGTAAAGATCATTCTAAACAGAATAACTACTCATCAATCAGTAAGTTCAAATAAGTTCTTGGCTCTCTATATAAAACTATTCATATGTAATTGAGGATGTGGATGTAAAACGTAAGAGTTTATATGCTTGGTGTATTCTTGTGAGAGTGAAGTGATGAATGTGTGTGTTCATATGAGTACTTTACTTATGCCAGAGCATGCAAATACAAAGGATTACCTCTTCAAGAGTGGACGTAGACCACTTTGGGTCGAACCACTATAGATCTTTGTATTCTTTCTTCTAACTCTTTACTATCATCTTTGTTGTTTCTTTGTGATGCTCGGTATCATCCACATACAAAATAGAATGGAGAATTGGTTTAGTAAACATTCTAGATTCAAAGAACTATAGTAAAAGGAAAAGCAAAGAACAAGAAATTATTGTTTGTTACCTCTCTTTGTAAGGATCATTCAAGTAAGCAATCATTCTTTTTCATAGATTTCTCTTTGTTTGAAAATTTCATGGTTCAAGAGTGTTGAATAAAAATCAGTCAGTCAATCAACAAAGAAAATAAACATTCAACTAATCTAAACAACCTAAAGCTACATGCTGGAATTCGAAACAGAAGGCAGTCGAACAAATTCGACTACGAACTAAATATCCTACTGTTTTACATCAAAGGGTTCTAACTCAATACAACTACCTCAACTGAATCCATCAGTCAAGATCATACGAAAAAAAATAAGTACTCATCAATCAGCAAGTTCAAATAAGTTTTTGGCTCTCTTTATAAAAATGATTCATATGTAATTGGGGATGTGGATGTAAAAAGTAAGAGTTTATATGCTTGGTGTATTCTTGTGAGAGTCAAGTGATGAATGTGTGTGTTCATATGAGTACTTTACTTACGCCAGAGCATGCAAATACAAAGGATTACCTCTTCAAGAGTGGACGTAGACCACTTTGGGTCGAACCATTATAGATCTTTGTATTCTTTCTTCTTCCCTTAAACTCTTTACTATTCTTTTTATTGTTTCTTTGTGATGCTAGGTATCGTTCACATACAAAACAGAATGGAGAATTTGTTTAGTAAGCATTCTAGATTCAAAGAACTAAAGTAAAAGGAAAAGCAAACAACAAGCAATTATGGTTTGTTACCTCTCTTTGTGAGGACCATTCAAGTACGCAATCATTCTTTTCATCTATTGTTTTCTACTGAATTCTTTGTTAGTGAAATGCAAGTACGCAACAAAGAATATGAAAACAAGTTAGTAGAGAAAATATAGTTTACAAGAAAACAAATAAATGAGAACTTATCAATTTTGGACTTCCAAGTAAATGTCTATGTTTATAGATTTCTCTTTGATTGAAAATTTCATGGTTCAAGAGTGTTGAATAAAATTCAGTAAGTCAATCAACAAAGAAAACAAACATTCAACTAATCTAAACAACCTAAGACTCCATGCTGGAATTGGAAACAAAAGATAATCGAACCAATTCGATTACGAACTAAACATCCTACTGTTTTACATCAAAGGGTTCTAACTTAATACAACTACTTCAACTGAATCCATCAGTCAAAATCATACTAAACAGAATAACAACTCATCAATTAGCAAGTTCAAATAAGTTCTTGGCTTTCGATATAAAAATGATTCATATGTAATAAAGGATGTGAATGTAAAAAGTAAGAGTATATATGCTTGATGTATTCTTGTGAGAGTGAAGTGATGAATGTGTGTGTTCATATGAGTACTTTACTTATGATAAGTTATTCAAAGCAGAGGATGCAAATACAAAGGATTACCTCTTGAAAAGTGGACGTAGACCACTTTGGGTCTGTTGAATTATGTTAAATCACCAATCAATCTAAAAGCCTAAGCTTATGGATTGGGGTAAATTTAATTATATCAACCAACACTCCCCCTCACTTGTGGGCTTTTTAAATTTGAGAAATGCCCTACAAGTGGAATTTAATTTTAATTGGGGATGAAATGACTCGACAAGGGGTTCGAACTCAAGACCTCCTGCTCTGATGCCATATTGAATTATGTTAAATCACCAATCAATCCAAAAGCCTAAGCTTATGGATTGGGGTAAATTTAATTATATCAACCAACAAGGTCGAACCACTATAGATCTTTGTATTCGTTCTTCTTCCCTTAAACTCTTTACTATTCTCTTTGTTGTTTCTTTGTGATGCTCGGTATCGTGCACATACAAAAAACAATGGAGAATTGGTTTAGTAAGCATTCTAGATTCAAACTAAAGAAAAAGGAAAAGCAAAGAACAAACAATTATGGTTTGTTACCTCTCTTTGTGAGGACCATTCAAGTAAGCAATCATTCTTTTTCATCTACTATTTTCTACTGAATTCTTTGTTAGTGAAATGCAAGTACGTAAAAAAGAATAAGAAAACAAGTCAGTCGAGAAAATATAGTTTAAAAGAAAACAAATAAATGAGAACTTACCAATTTTGGACTTCTAAGTAAACGTCTATGTTTATAGATTTCTCTTTGATTGAAAATTTCAAGGTTTAAGAGTGTTGAATGAAATTCAGTAAGTCAATCAACAAAGATAACAAACATTCAACTAATCTAAACAACCTAAGGCTACATATGTTGGACATGGAAACAGAAGGCAGTCAAACCAATTCGATTACGAACTTAACATCCTACTGTTTTACATCAAAGGGTTCTAACTCAATACAACTACCTCAAAAGAATCCATCAGTCAAGATCATACTAGACAGAATAACTACTCATCTATCAGCAAGTTCAAATAAGTTCTTGGATCTCTATATAAAAATGGATATGGACGTAAGAAGTAAGAGTTTATATGAAGAAATCCTGGTTTCTTGTTTTATTCCATAATCACGTACGTATAAATACACATCAAAGGAAATCAAACGCAAGATTTTCTTCTATAAACTCTCACCTACCTAACAACCTATAAAAGAATTAAATAAATGTATTTACAAATTTATAAACGTAACCCTCAATTTCCAACACACCCCCTCAAGCTAGATTGTATATATTATACAAACCTAGCTTGCTATTCAAGTCTTCGAAGTTGGGTCTTAGTAATGGTTTAGTGAGGATGTCTGCCACTTGTTGCTTGGTAGGAACATAGGTGAGTTGAACCACTTCGCTGTTAACCTTTTCAGAGATGAAGTGTCTATCAATCTCAACGTGCTTCGTCCTGTCATGATGAACAAGATTTTTGGCAATACTTATGGCAGCCTGATTATCACACATCCTCTGAATTGATGATGGGTACTCTTGTCCTAACTCACTAAGGACCCTTCGTATCCAGATGCCTTCACATATTCCTTGAGACAGGGCTCGATATTCTGCCTCTGCACTACTTCTAGCAACCACTGGTTGTTTCTTACTCCTCCAAGTAACAAGATTGCCCCAAACAAATGAACAATATCCATTGCAGTATCCCCTGCCCAATCTACATCTGAGTATACTTCAATATTCCTCTTATCAGTTCTTTTGAATAGTAACCCCTTTCCATGAGTCATCTTCAAATATCTGAGAATTCCATATACGGCTTCCATATGTTCGTCATTGGGACTATGCATAAACTGACTGACAACACTAACTGCAAATCCAATATCTGGCCGAGCATGAGAGATATATATAAGACGTCCCACCAGCCTCTAGTATCTCCCTCTATCCACAGGACTGCTTTCATGGTTGTATCCAAACTTTGTTTAAGGATTCATGGGAGATGCTGCTGGTTTACATCCCAGCATGCCGGTCTCTGTAAAAAGATCTAACACATACTTCCTTTGAGACATAACTATGCCTGTCTTGGATCGTGCAACCTCCATACCTAGGAAATATATGAGGTTTACGAGATCTTTGACTTCAAACTCTTGAGCCAAAGCTTTCTTCAATTCCTGTAATTCCGGCTCATCATTTCCAGATAAAATAATATCATCCACATACACTATCAATAAGGGTAGAGATGTCTCAGACCTCCTTTTGACAAATAGTGTGTGATCTGCCTGACACTGTGAATATCCAAGGCTAAGAATAAAGCTGGAAAATCTCCCAAACCATGCGCGGGGTGATTGTTTCAGTCCATAAAGAGATTTTTTAAGTCGACATATCTTTGTTGGACTAATATCATTTTCATACCCAAGAGGAACTTCCATATAAACTTCTTCTTCCAGATCCCCATTCAGAAATGCATTCTTTATATCCACTTGTTGAAGACCCCACTCGAGATTAGCAGCAAGAGACAAGATAATTCTTATGGTGTTGAGTTTGGCAAATGGTGCAAATGTCTCCTGATAATCAATTCCATATGACTGAGTAAATCCTCTGGCTACTAGCCTAGCTTTCAACCTTTCAATACTTCCATCAGCATTATGTTTAATTGTGAATATCCATTTGCAGCCCACAGTTCGTTTCCCACTGGGCAGCTCTATCATTATCCACGTACCATTTTCCTCAAGTGCCCCAATTTCTTCTTGTACCGCTTTCTTCCAGCCAGGATGTTTCAATGCTTCTACAATGCTGGTTGGAACTTGTGTGTTATCAAGACTAGACACAAAGGCACGGTAAGAATCAGACAAGTTGTCATATGATACATGATACCCAATAGGATGCATGGTACAACTCCTAACCCCTTTTCGTATTGCAATTGGCAGATTAAGATCATCAACCTCATCGTTTACCGCATTGCTAGGCTTAGTGATGAGCTGTTCAAAATTTGGAACTGGTTTGGGATCAGGCAAAGCTTGATCTTTTCGGATATCTACCAGCCCAACTTGTTGTTTGTTTCTTCTTGTATATGTACGGAGTTGATTATTGACAATTGAAGACATTAAAGGTAAGGCGGAAGGAGACTCAGGTTCAAGAATGATGGGACTAGGTATGGCATTATTTGGGATATCAGAACTCGATGGTATGGATGTAGTATCAAGAACAGATGACCATGAGGACCATTACTGGCTGGCATTCACCATCTCCCCCTGACAGTCAGGCCGAGAGTAGTACGGAAGGTGTTCACAGAAGGTGACATCGATGGTGACATAGACTCGTTTTGTCTCAGGAGAGTAACACTTATACCCCTTTTGAGTCGGTGAGTACCCCAAAAATATGCATTTATGAGCCCGAGGATCTAGCTTGCCTCGATTATGGGAATGTATATGGAGAAAAATGCTACACCCAAATACTTTCGGAGCCAGGTCAAGAGATGGAAGACGAAGGTGAGGAAAAGACTTGAGGAAGACTTGACGGGGACTGGAAAACTGAAGAATGCGAAAAGGCATACGGTTAATAAGATAAGTAGCCGTGAGAATTACGTCACCCCAATAGAATTTAGGGACATGAGCAGAGAACATGAGACAGCAGGTGATGTCAAGAAGGTGGCAATTTTTCCGTTCAGCAACCCCATTTTGTTGGAGAGTGTCAACACAAGAGCTGATATGGAGGATGCCCTCTGTAGACAAGTAGTTTCCCAGGCTAAAACTAAAGAATTCTTTCGCATTGTCCGTTTTTAGGACGCGAATGCTGGTTTGGTATTGTGTTTTAATCATGGTATGAAACTGTTTGAAGAGGGAACAAACTTCAGACTTTTCTCACATAAGAAAGATCCACGTAATACGTGTGTGATCATTGATGAAGAACACGAACCAACGTGCTCCAGAGATATTTTTTATTTTAGAGGGACCCCAAACATCACTGTGGATTAACGAAAATGGGCTAGAAGATTTATAACTTATACTTGGATAGGAGGTACGAGTATGTTTCGCAATTTGACAAATCTCGCATGAAAAAGAATTAGGATTTTTATTATAGAAAAGATTCGAAAACAATTTAGACAGATATGCGAAATTGGGATGACCTAGACGATAATGTAACAATAGAATTTCATTATCGTTATTGAAACTGCTAGACGCTTTATTGCTTGAATGGAAAGATAAAAATGAAGACTTGTCGCTAATTTTCAATAAATTTTGATTACAGTTGAGGTGGTAGAGACCCGAATAGACTTCAGCACTGCCAATCATCCGCCCCGATTCTAAATCCTGAAAAACACATGAATTTGAATAGAATTTAGCTACATAGTTCAAATCTCGTGCCAATTTACTTATTGAAATAAGATTACAATCCAAATTGGGCACATGAAGAACAGACGTAAGAGTAAGTCGTGAGTGATACAGATAGAACCTGTGCCTGATATTTTTTAGTGTGACCCATCCGCAATTTTGATGCAGGCATTGGATGTATCGGGATGATATTGTTGAAACAACGACCTGTCTCCTGTCATATGATCGGAGGCTCCAGTATCTATGATCCAGGGCTGAGTTCCTCCCCTATTAGCAGTTAGGGCAGTTGGTGCAACTTTCTGAGCAACTACCACTTCCCTGGATTGTGTTGCCTATAATTTTTTTATAGTGCATCAATCTGTTCCTTACTAAATGGAGAGGATTCTGTACTGGCACTATTTTCAGATACGACATTGGCCACATGAGCCCTACTGTCACGATCATTGGCCACATATGCTCTACTGTCACGATCATTCCAGTTTCTAGGTTTCCAATCAGCTGGTTTCCCATGAATTTTCCAACAAGTCTCCTTCACATGTCCTGGTTTTCTGCAATGGTCACACCAAGGCCTCCCTTGCCTAGACCTATTGTCTCTAGGGTTTCCTGTTAAACTGAAATTTCTAAACACAAGCGCAGAGGCGTCGGAGATTGGAACTGATTCTGATTTGCCCATCATAATAGTTTTCCTGCTTTCCTCTCTTCGAATTTCTGAGAAGGCTTCACGAAGGGACACCAAGGGCTTGACTTCCAGGATTCGTCCCCGAACTTCATCGAGATGACTGTTCAGACCAAAGAGAAACTTAAATGTCCTTTTTTGCTCCGTAATCTTTGTATATTGCGCACTATCGTCAGGACACTTCCATGTATGGAGTTCAAATGGGTCTAATTGTTGTCAATGGCGTGAGAGGTTGTTAAAATACTCGGTAACCGACTGGTCTCCTTGATAGAGATCATGGAGAACAGATTCAATCCGAAATAGCTCTGAGGTATTCTCCTTACTAGAGTAGGTCTCTTTTGCTGCTTCCCAAATGTGATATGCTGTGTTGTAGAGAAGGAAGTTTTCTCCAATTTCAGTAGTCATGGAATTAATTAGCCATGACATTACCAAGTTATTGTCTATCTTCCACTGTTTGAACTCTGGGTCACCTATTTTTGGTTGCTACTTATCCTTGAGTAGGTAATCATCTACCCTTACCACAGATGAACATGTGTACCACTTGTGACCATTGAACATAGTTATGGCCATTTAATTTATGACCTGTAATATAGGTCGATGACAAATCATACCCTCCTAGTGTGTGATCTCCAAATTTAAATGAACTCATATCACAGTAAAGTCAAAACACAAGTAGTGTTCAACCACAACAATTGATAGAAACATATTACCTCAATGTTGAGTGAAGCAAAATGATCGAAATTGAAGCAAGTGTTGGTCTTGATCGAAATTGAAGCAGATTACCTCAATGAAGTAGAAAGACCAAAATCAATTCAGATGTTGCTGGTACAGATGATCGAAATTGGAGCAGCGTGGCGCTGGAACAGATGATGCCGGTAACATCGATTGGTAAAAAGCGGGTGAAATTGATTGTAAATGCTGGGTGAAATCGATTGGAAAATCGGGTGTAATCGATTGAAAGGCGAAAAAAGATAGATTGGTAAAGTCGATTAGAATGATGTCGATAAGGTCGAAGAATTAGCTGAGTGAAAGAAATCAATTGATGAAATCGATTGGAAAAATTGATTGGGGGAAAAAATTGATATTTTGGTGAGAAATCGATTGAGATTTGGAGAGAGATCAATCGAAAGATTTGATCGATTGACGAGGAGGGAAAAAATTGGTTTAGATCTTCTGCTCTGATACCATGTTGAATTATGTTAAACCACCAATCAATCCAAATGGATTGGGGTAAATTTAATTATATCAACTAACACTCCCCCTCACTTGTAGACTTTGAAATTTGAGAAAATGCCCTACAAGTAGAATTTAATTTTAATTGGGGATGAAATGACTCGATAAGGGTTCGAACTCAAGACCTCCTTCTCTGATACCATGAAGAAATCCTGGTTTCTTGTTTTATTCCATAATCACGTACGTATAAATACACATCAGAGGAAATCAAACGCAAGATTTTCTCCTATAAACTCTCACCTACCTAACAAGCTACAAAAGAATTAAATAAATGTATTTACAAATTTATAAACCTAACCCTCACTTTCCAACAATATGCTTGGTGTATTCTCGTGAGAGTGAAGTGATGAATGTGTGTGTTCATATGAGTACTTTACTTATGCCAGAGCATGCAAATATAAAGGATTACCTCTTGAAGAGTGGACGTAAACCACTTTGAGTCGAACGACTATAGATCTTTGTTTTCTTTCTTCTTCCCTTAAACTCTTTACTATTCTCTTTATTGTTTCTTTGTGATGCTCGGTATCGTCCACATACAAAACAGAATGGAGAATTGGTTTGGTAAGCATTCTAGAATCAAAGAACTAAAGTAAAAGGAAAAGCAAAGAACAAGCTATTATGGTTTGTTACCTCTCTTTGTGAAGATCATTCAAGTAAGCAATCATTCTTTTTCATATATTGTTTTCTACTGAATTCATTGTTAGTGAATTGCAAGTACGCAAAAAAGAATAAGAAAACAAGTCAGTAGAGAAAATATAGTTTAAAAGAAAACAAATAAATGAGAACTTACCAATTTTGGATTTCCAAGAAAATGTCTATGTTTTATAGATTTCTCTTTGATTGAAAATTTCATGGTTCAAGAGTGTTGAATAAAAACCAGTAAGTCAATCAGCAAAGGAAAAAAACATTCAACTAATCTAAACAACCTAAGGCTACATGCTGGAATTGGAAATAGAAGGCAGTCGAACCAATTCGACTACGAATTAAACATCCTACTGTTTTACATTAAAGGGTTCTAACTCAATACAACTCCTTCAACAGAATCCATTAGTCAAGATCATACTAAACCGAATAACTACTCATCAATCATTCTTGGCTCTCGATATAAAAATGATTCATATGTAATTGAGGATGTGGATGTAAAAAGTAAGAGTTTATACTTGGTGTATTCTTGTGAGAGTGAAGTGATGAATGTGTGTGTTCATATGAGTACTTTACTTATGCCAGAGCATGCAAATACAAAGGATTACCTCTTCAAGAGTGGACGTAGACCACTTTGGGTCGAACCACTATAGATCTTTGTATTCTTTCTTCTTCCCTTAAACTCTTTACTATTCTCTTTGTTGTTTCTTTGTGATGCTCGATATCGTCCCCATAAAAAACAGAATGGAGAATTGGTTTAGTAAGCATTCTAGATTCAAAGAACTAAAGTAAAAGGAAAAGCAAAGAACAAGCAATTATGGTTTGTTACCTCTCTTGTGAGGATCATCCAAATAAGCAATCATTCTTTTTCATCTATTGTTTTCTACCGAATTCTTTGTTAGTAAAATGCAAGTACGCAAAAAATAATAAGAAAACAAGTGAGTTGAGAAAATATAGTTTACACGAAAATAAATAAATGAGAACTTACCAATTTTGGACTTCCAAGTAAATGACTATGATTATAGATTTCTCTTTGATTGAAAATTTCATGGTTCAAAAGTGTTGAATAAAATTCAGTAAGTCAATCAACAAAGAAAACAAACACTCAACTAATCTAAACAACCTAAGGCTACATGCTGGAAATGGAAACAGAAGGCAGTCGAACAAATTCGATTACGAACTAAACATCCTACTATTTTACATCAAAGGGTTCTAACTCAATACAACTACCTCAACAGAATCCATTAGTCAAGATCATACTAAACAGAATAACTACTCATCAATCAGCATGTTTAAATAAGTTCTTGCCTCTCTATATAAAAATGATTCATATGTAATTGAGGATGTGGATGTCAAAAGTAAGAGTTTATATGCTTGGTGTATTCTTGTGAGAGTGAACTGATGAATATGTGTGTTCATATGAGTACTTTACTTATGGCAGAGCATGCAAATACAAAGGATTACCTCTTGAAGACTTGACGTAGACCACTTTGGGTCTAACCATTATTGATCTTTGTATTCTTTCTTCTTTCATTAAGCTCTTTACTATTCTCTTTATTGTTTCTTTATGATGCTTGATATCGTCCACATACAAAACAGAATGAAGAATTGGTTTAGTAAGCATTCTAGATTCAAAGAACTAAAGTAAAAGGAAAAGCAAAGAACAAGCAATTATGGTTTG
>JBBMKA010006158.1:0-10591 GCA_037833695.1 Sechiopsis laciniata | reverse complement strand
TATATTATCCCCTTTTAGTTACATTTTAATCCTTCCAAGTTCCAACTATGCTCTTTAGAAATTTAAGTAAAAAAATATTCAATTTTTACCCTTTAAGTTGGCAAGATGTGTTTCATCAAAATTGAATCTTAGACACGGATGCACATTGCAAGACTTTCTTTTCATTTAAATTAATGAGTTGCGAGAAATTTTCACCTTGGTTGTAGTTCATCAAATTTGTGCTTTGAAAGAGTTCCTTTAGGAGCAGTTTGGTTTCTTGGGATGGAATCCAAAATTTGGAATCTGGATTCTTACAACTGTTATTGGATTTTTTGGAATTCTTGATCACAATGTTTGATTTACTGAAATCCTATTTTGTAATAAAAATGCAGCAGTTGGTTCTCTGGAAACTACTCTCAAATCAAAAAAATGGGTGTAGTTCCTTTACTTACAGATTTAACTGATTCTTAAAAGGACTCCTATTTATTGACCAAATAAGTTCCAATTAAGCAACTTGGCTTACAAATACTTGACCACAATAAGACTAATATGTAGAGATTTCATCACTAAGATGGATTAAAGACAGCTTCTTGGAATTTAAACACTCGTTTTCTTAAATTGATTGGATTCCATTTTACAAGTGGTTTGTTGGAACAAATTTAATCATAATGGGTTACATGACAGGATATCCTACTGCCGAGTGGATGAAGCTCAATCAGGTTAAATGCTAAGTTTAAAGTGTTATGTTCTGCCAATTAAGAGGAAAGCTCTAACGACATCTTGTACAATTTAATAATCATGAGGTTACAGGTTCGAATCTTCCTTCCCTACTGTTATTGTATAAAAAAAAAGTGTTATGTTTTGAAGCAATCTTCTTAACATAATTAACAATTGAAGATGATATTGTACAGATTACAGATTGATTTGTGTACGTCGTCAGAATTCTGAAGTTATATTTCTCTCTATTTGGATGTGTATTTTCCTCTTTTTAGTACCCATCGTCTAAGTAAGCTAATGCTTATACCATAGCTTGTAAATCTTTACAATATATTTGAAAATAGTATCGTTTGTTCCTACATTAAATTAATTATTATTATTTTTCAGTTTATTGTTTTTTCTTTCTTTTAAAATACTTTTTATAATGTTAGCTAACTGTAAATATGTAGGAACAAACCACTAGTTTGATGATAATTATTAATTTTTTAAATTAAGTTTATAGTCTAAGATTTTTGAGTGTGTAGTTTGTATTAACAAGTTGAGCTTTTGGGTTGGCACACATACTACCAACTTGAATTGTACAAACTGTAAAGTCATTCAAGTTAGAAATTTGTATGTACTGGGTTGTGGCTCAACCAACTTCACTCAGAAAATCAAATTTAAGAATATATATTATAAAATGACTAAACAAAAACTTCAAATAACAATTAGCGGTGAATCCCATAATCTACTTAACATCCTCTGAAGTTTTTTTATCCTATGAGATTTTGAACATGTGTGCAGCTAAGTTTTCTTACAAATTCTTGTTCATAATCAATAGAGGCAAGAAAATAATACAGTTAAGCAAGTCGAATGAACTACATCTGACAGACATTACTAATAAATAATAACCAGGGAAGTTATTTTATTTTTTTTCTTGTTTTTGTTTTTTTTTTCCTATTAAAATAAGTTCTTTTAGAAACCCCATATATATATATATATATATATAGTTTTTATATGAGTAGAGATATAAATTTTCCCCGCGGGGTTGGGGACCCACCCTGAATGTGACAGTAAATTCCCATTTAGGTGGGAAAACGAGGAGTGAGCATGGAAAAAAATTCCCCACCCGCTAAATGGTGCCGAGGATGGGGAATGCATTCACCATTCTCGATTCTCCGATCCCCACCCCGTTTACATTTTTTTTATTTTTTAAAATTATATTTTTCTCTCTTTTTATCAATTTAATCTTTAGAAACATTTTCTTTTTGTAAAAATATTTATTTAAATAAATATTTTTCTTTAATAATGAATTATCAAAATGAAAATTAATACACATTTTTCCATGAAAAATCAACTACTTTAAAAATATTATTGAAAAAATTCTTATAAAATTAAGATTAGAAAAAGTTGAAGAGAAAAAAATGGAAAAAAATTTTTGTGGGAAACTCAATCTTAGCGGTGAATCCCTACCTCGATCCCCACAAAAAATGATGAATTTTATGGGTATAAGGATTGCTTTTGATGGCAGAAATGGAGAATCTGTTCCTCTGGCCCGCCGGTGGACATCTCTATACATATGAGCCAGCAAATCCCCTCAACAATCAACATATTCTATTTTTCTTCCCCTATTCTTTTATATCTTGTGTGACTAATTGTCTTATTTTGTTTGCATATCTAATATATATAAAATATTTTTTCTTATATAACACTGATATGTAAAATATATTTTCATTAATCATTTTAGGGTTGATACTTACAACTAACTGTCATATTAAATGTGCGTTTATATATAAAAAAAATCGAATCTTTTACTTTTAATTATTGTTGAACTAAGAAAACATTATGTTTGATTAATATTTCAAAATATTCAATCTGGATTACAACAATCTGGTAAATTCACATTTAAAAATGAAAAAAAAAAAACAACAACAAGCATTGGATCAATAAACTGTGTACTAAATGATTGAATGAGTCAATGACACAATGATTTCATTATTTGGTTGTTAACTAGTTCAACACTAATGTCACAGGTTCGATCTCAATAATCGGTATTTATCTCCTTCCCCTGATATGTAATTAAAAAAAACCTGTGTACTAAATGTAGATTTTTTTAGTATAATAATGGTAAGAACATTCCAAATTCCAACCACAAAATTCTTGGGAGAAGGGTGAAATGGAGGTAGAAGATGATAGGTAATTTTATTTCTTTAACACTTTTATGTCTAACTAAAAACAATAAAATGTGTTTTGGAAATGTGTCTTTTGAATTTCCATTCTAATTATTTTTTTAGAAATAAAATCCACATCATCAATCTAGTATAATTTTATACAATTTTAAATTTACTTTGTCATTATCCTAGTCAGCATTCTGTTATCTTATTAACAATTCCATTATCTCAAGGACCAAAATAGAGAATTATTGAAATGTTAAGGATTAAAGTGTTTAATTTTGAAACCTAGGGACCAAACTGAAACTCCAACCAAAAGGTAAGGACTAAAAAGATATTTTTTCCTTAATTTTATATATTGCACCTTTTTGTTGATAATACGTGTCAATTAATGTAACTTGCTTGGATATTATATTTCTTCTTTAAAAATGAACAAAAGATAAGAAAAAATGAATTTACTCTCAGCAGCACATTCTATCTCTTGTATTACATTTGTAACACAATTTTTAAAATAATTCATCTATAGCACATAGTAAAATTTTTATCAGTGACAGAACGAGTCTATTCACTGATTGAATTTTATCAGTGATAGAACTCAATTAGTGATAGAACTCAATTTTCTATAGTGATAGAACTCAACCAGTAATAGAATAAAATTGATTGAATTCTATTGGTGATAGAACTTAACTAGTGATATAATTTAATTTGAATTTCTTGCTAAAAATGAATTAGTTTTGATTTTATGCCATGGATGAAAATATTTTGTCATTTATTATTATACATGCAAAATCTCATAAGAAAAAACATATTTAGTGAAGTAAATTAAATGATTTTTCGTATCACTTTTAAGAAGATTTTTCATGAAAAAATAATAATAATAATAATAAAATCTATGAGTATCAATTTTTTTTAGAAGAAATTCGTGCATGACATAAAATTTGGATGAACCTAATAAAAAGAAGAAAAAGGCCATGCGCCTGATAACTTCAATCGAGCAACAATAGTCTTCAATGAGTGCACATATAGTCTAAAATCAATGTCACAAATAATCTTCAATCAATGTAATCTTCAATTAGTGACACAAATAGTTTTCAATTAATACAGTAAATAATCTTTTATCGAGCCAATAAGAACAGTAGCTCAGTGGCATCAATGTACACTCAATGACCATATATCATAGTTATTATTAATTTTTTTTTACTAAATACATTCAAATGAGAATTATATACCTGTCATTTGCCGTTATTTTTCCGTAAGTATACCTATCATAATATATATATATAGAGAGAGGTTAAATCAAAGGTAAGAATATAAGCCAACTCAAAAAAAAAGGTAAGAATATAAGAATTAATTAGTTGAGCGAAATAATTTAAGAAAATAAATTTATTTAAAAACATAATATCGAAAGGAAGGTTTAAAACTCAAAAGTATAAAGTTTGAGATATGAGTCTTCAAATAACTTTAATAGGAATAATGTGAGTAATCTAATTTAATTTGACAAGTTGAGTTGAGTTAAAAGAAATAGGTTGAATTGATTTCAAATCAATGAAATTTTTATAGATTATGTTGGTTCATATATTAACTTAAAATTAATTTGAGTTAACTCAAATTTATTATCAAATTAAAAAATATATTTTTTTACCTATAACATAATTATATATGATTAGAAAATTTCGTAGAGTATATTGCCCATTAAACCTTAGGTTAATAGTATATATAGCATGAAATAAGTTTATATTTAGGTGCACAATATGGCCTCCACCATTTTCTATATGAAGAAGTTCATGGGTTTCAAAGGATCAAAGAAGTTCATGGCTGTTGTGTCTGCTGGTTGGTTTGTGTGTTTGCTTAATTGGGAAGAATTAGTTGATAAAGGGTCGAAGGGTGATATGATTATTTTGGTTCGAAGTGAGAGAAGCTTAATTGCTTTCGGGAATTTAGATTACTCCTCAACGACTATAAAAAAATCTCCAAGTTAAAGGAGATGATAGATCATAGGTTTCTAATTTTCCTTGTGGATTAGGATAGAGATGTTCATTTTTCCCATGGAGACCCGCGCCTAACGATTCTGGAAATTCCCGATTAAGTGGGAAATGGGGTTGGGAAATGTATTTTCCATCCCCATTTACCCGATACCCGCCTCATTTACCGTTTTTTTATTAAAAATTATTATTATCTCATTTAATTACTTTACTTTTTAGGTAAAATAAAAAAATTTAGTGAAATTATATATTCAAATAAACAATTTTTTATTGATAGTTAACAATATTATTGAAGCTTATAAATGTTTTATAAGAAAAATTAATTATTTAAAATTATAATTAAAAATTATTAAAAAAAGACAAGGAAAAAAAATTGAACAGAGAAAAATTCCTAGCCGGGAATCGATCCCCACTAATTCCCCTCGGGGAATCCCTACCACCAAACCCACAAAAAATGGTGAATTTTACAGGAACGGAAAAAATTTTCCCCAGCCCCATTCCACCCCGTGAATATGTCTAAGTTTGAGCCATCTTTGAAATTGTGGTTTTAGTGCAAGCTTTAGTCCATTCGGACATGTGAGTCATCAGCTTGCGGTCCCAATTGTTGGGAATCAAAAAATAAAAAATAAAAAATTTATGGGTTTCTTAGTCCCTTTTAAAAGCATCCTTTTCATCTCTTACTAATCTAACACTTTTAAGACTTCTTGCTCTTGCAAATTTATTACTTCTTGCTCTTGACAAATTTATTATAAATCCAACTATGTAGGTAATTTGAAACGACAAGGACGACCCCACAATTTCAAAGTCCAAACCAGGGAAGTTGCTCAGAACCTTCCCTTCGCCCCCCAACAGAACAGTGATATAGCAACGATGACTATAAAATACCCAGAACCAGGCCTCTGCAAAATACTCACGAAATGGAAGAATTGGCTCGAAGGGGTTGGCGTAGAAATGGAAATTACAGAGCTGAAAAGAGAATTTGATGAGCTGAAGGGTATTGCTGAGAAGCAAGAATTGAGAGTGCGTTACCATGAGACTAGAGCCTACCACATAGCCATGGCTTACATCATTTGGGAGAGGTTTTTAATTGCATTTGGTACTTGTAATTCTAATTCCCTCAATTATTGTTGCTCTCACTGGTGGATGCTTTTGGCTTTCAATCTTGCCTCTACCTTTCTCTACATTCTGTTTTTCCTTGAGGCTGTTATCATGATGTATCGGGCTCAGAACCACTTGGATATCATTTTCCAAACACTTGATCAAATCTCCCAACGCATCATCATTCTCAACAATAACCACCTCGAGTCTGAAGATTCGGTTTCACGCGTCGGGCTCGATTTCAGTTTCCGGGTGCTGCAGGCACTTGATCTGTACCGTCCATATACAATTCTTCTAAGGAAACTTTATTTTGCCTCCATTTTCTGTGCTACTGCTTTTCAGCTTTGTATGTTCAATTCAACCATTCCCTGTGCAACTGAATGACATATTAGTATAAAATAATTCCACCACCCCAATAGAACTAATTAGGTGTTTTGTGCTATTAATCATATTAAGGGTCAATGTTATGTGTTCGTAATAGTTATTGACAGTCTTGGTTTTGTCTTCTGTTTCCTAGGTAAGGTCTGTATCCTTTATATGAAGTGTCTTAATTGGATTTGTAATTTTCTATTTCCATAGGATATGATTGAAATAATGTCATCTACAGCATATATATATGCAGTGAATTTTCCCTTATCCTCTTCTGGTTCTAATTAAATACTCTTTTCAGTGGATAAATTCTGTCAATTTAATGATTTTTTTCATTTCCTTTCCAAACCAGTAATCTACAAAAGGCTAACAAAAGGCCCTCGTGACTTTGAACTACCCTTTCTATAACCAATGTGAGATTACACTTTCTTTGTATTTCCAACATTAATGCAACTAGAGACTTTTGAAAGGGCTATGATCTATCTCCAAGCCACATAAGAGATTATCTACTGAAATGATCCATTAATAGTATATTCCATACTTTCATCTACTCTGTTTACACAAATAAATAACAAGACAGAGCTCTTTATTTTAAAACAGTCGAGTCTCTCCATATTGTGTCATGTATTTATACGAATGTATTTTATGAAATTACCTTATATCTAATCAAAGAGACAGATATGAAAACAAATTTTATTTATCATGTGACCAAAGAATCACAGATCAAATAGAAACTATTGATGCCCCGTTTGATACCCATTTTGATAACCAACGAACCACAAATCCATTCCTCTTCATGCTTTGGCTTAAACCGCAACAAAGATTATGTCTCTTATCTTACCTGAGCCTTAAAGAAAATGAACTCTTTGTTAATCTCATTTTGGATTCTGCTGCAGTTCAGAGCATTGAGCCAGAATAAGTGATCAACAAACTTTCATCTCCTATCTCAAGTAATCAACTTTCATTTGGATGACGTCAAGCAAATTCAAAAAATAGAGGAAGGTATGAAATGATGCAGCCCGTATCAAGTTCAAGAGAATGACAAAAACTTCTCTGTTTATCTTGAATGACATAGAAAAAAAGAGAGTGATTATAAAGGGCAACAAGATAGGTTATTCCATGTGATCAAGGTTCCTAAATTTCTCTTTTAAGAGTCTCTAATTTGATTCCCCAACTAACTATCTCGCTTAATCTCAAATGACAAGCATGTCAATATCCTAATTCCGTTGAATAAACTTAAATATGATTTAATGTATTTGGAATAATTGTTAATTGAGGAATTAGTGAATAAACATTTCAGGAATTAATGGATTGTCAATTTATGAGCTAATTAAGGAATTGGTGGATTCTTGATTTAGAAATTAGTGAGAAATATTTATCGAAAAAACTTGTAGAAGAAGTTTGTAATAGACTATAAATAGAGTGTTCCTTAATTGTGAATGGTAGAGAGAAAGCGAGAGAAATAGAGAGAGCAAGTGAGAAAGTTGTAGAAAGATCGTTTGAGAAATAAAGACAAAGACTTTGTAGAGAATATTCTGTGTGCTTTTGTCTCTCCATTCACGAAGCGAAAAACTTGTGCGATTGTGTTATTTGAGTTTTATTATTTTGTTATTTGAATTTAGTTTCTACAAATTGGTATCAGATTAAATGGATTCCAATGTGTATTGTGCAAGTGCTACAACTGGAAGGAAATTTAGGATTGTTGATCTTGAGGATGAAGATTGAGATGGAAATTAATGGCCTGGTATGTTCTCTTTGTATTCCTCTTGCTTTGAAGAACAATTATATATCATATATATTATTCCCTTTTAGTTACATTTTAATCCTTCCAACTTTGCCCTTTACAAATTTAAGTAAAAAAAAAAAAAAGAATTTTATCCTTCAGGATGGCAAGATGTGTTTCATCAAATTGAATCTTAGATATGGATTAAAGATAGCTTCTTGGACTTTAAACATTCGTTTTCTTAAATCTATATTTGGTTCCATTTTACAAATTGATGACTTTTAGTGTGATTTGTTGGAACAAAATTAATCATAATGAGTTACATGACAGGATACCCTACTGGAGTGGAGGAAGCTTGATCAGGTTAAATGCCAAGTTCATAATTAACAACATATGCCAAGTTCACAGTGTTGTGTTCCGAAGTAATTTTCATAACATAATTAACAACATATGTGCAACACAACCAAAAATTAGAGATGATATTGTACATACTGATTTTTGTATGTTATTAGAATTTTAATTTTCAACTCTCGTATTGAGCTGGTGATGTTTCGATGGTATAAATTAGGTGGATATGTATTTTCCTTTTTTAACACTGAATCTTACAAGTGATGTCTAAATAGACTAATGCTTACACTAGGTTGTAAATATTAATAATATATTTGACAGTGATCTTGTTTGTTCATACTTAAATAATTTTGATTATCTTTCATTTGTTATGTTTATTTTATATAAATATTAGAACAATAAAATTTTTAGCTAATTACGGTGACTATAAAAATAGGAGTTTCAAAATAAACTATCTAATTAAGTTTAGTTTATTTATTTTTGAAAATCTGCATAAACTATTTCTAAAGAGTTTGCTTAATATTTGAGTTATTGGGTTAACCATCCTTTTGTTTTTAAAATTATTATTATTTTTAAATTTTTATTTTTTATCACATAATAAGAATTGTCAACCAGGAAATAGCTAGATTAAAGAATTTTATTAAAAAAACTAACGACTTTGGATTTCAAACTTATGTCCACAAATGGGTATTTGAAAATAATTAAATTATAGTAGACTGTTTAATTTAATGAACTCTTATATTTCTAATATTTTTCATACTTTAAGTGAAAATTTGAAGGGCAGAGGTTTGGCATATCTTTAATATTTATCAATGTTAATTTAGATGAAGTTAAGTTGGAAGATATGAACTGTAGCCCCTATCAAGTCCAATAGAATGATGAACTTCTCTGATTATTTATGAACGACATACAAAAGAGAGAGTGATTACAAAGGGCAAGGTGGAACAGCGGTTTCATTCTTTTATTTATTTATTTTTTAAATTATGAAACGCGCGATTGTGGAGAGGCAAGGTGGGCCATGTGGTGCAATTCCAAATGCGCCACGTGGCCACCTATTTATTATTATTATTATTATTTTTTCCTTCTATTTATTCATTTTTTATAATTTCGTTATTGTTCAGTTTTTTTTTTTTTTTACCATTTTCGATTTTCTATTTTTATTCTCCAATATTTCAGTTTTTTTTTTGCGAAGTTGGAGTTAATTTTTTTGTCCAACATTTTTATAATAAATATTTTTTTTTTTTTTTTTGAGATTACTATTATTAGGATATACAAAATATATTTTTATTTTCTTTTGTTATTATTATCATTCTTAATATATATATATACATACTTATTTATTTATTTTAGTCATTCACCTAATATCAAATTTTAAAAAATATGTTCATTTATATGTTTTTTTTATAACATCTTTAATTTTAAATTAGTTTAGTAAAAATTATTTTTATTTACATCATATCATATTTTAAAAATATATTTTGTCATTTCAAATTAAGATATTTTCATAATCAATTTTGTTTTGTTAATAATAATTTGCATTTTTTTTTTTGAAAAGAAATTTGTATTTTTTTTCAACAACTTAATATTATTAATTATTAATTAGAAAATATTCTCATTAAATAATATCGTAGTTTTAAAATTCATTTCATAATATTTATCCTCAACCGCATATTCTACCTGTTGTATTATATTTATAGCACAATTTCTAAAATAATTCATCTATAGCACATGATTTTCTATCATTGACTAGTGGTAGAATGAGTGTGATAGAACTCTATATAGAACTCAATTTAGATTTTGTGCTACAAATGAATTAGATTTGATTTGTGTGGAAATATTTTGCCATTTTTTTTATTATACATGCAAGGTCCCCTTAAAATTATTGGTAATTTCATAATTTATTTCGTTTTTTATTATTTTTGTTCATCTATTTAATATCATTAATTTCACCTAATTACTTTATAATTGTTCTCATTTCACATAATATTCCATCTCACCGAATGAATTAGTGGCGCAATAATTTCATTGTTTAGTTGTAAACTAGTTCAACACCAGCGTCAAAGGTTTGATTCCAAGAATCGATATTTGTCCAGTCTTCAGATATGTTCTAAAAAAAACATGTTATTCCATTTTCAAAACAAATTTGGTCATTTAAAATTAACTTTAGTAAATTCTCAAAAAAAAAAAAAAAATAATAATAATAACTTTAGTAATATTTAATATAT
>JBBMKA010006157.1:0-10593 GCA_037833695.1 Sechiopsis laciniata | reverse complement strand
AATTCAGATAATCTTCTCGCATAAGTAAATAGGAAATATTTTAACTTAGCATGCATGGAGCGAAATTTAAAGGTTACAGATACGCTTTGGCTCCACTCGCGCGCTTATACTTCAGTCAATGCGAATGAAGATATTTCGCGCTGAACATCCTCATTCAAGTAATGCTTAAGTCTTTGCCCATTAACTGCAAACTCATTCTCATTTGCCTTGTTCTTAATCCAGATTGCTCCTCCTGGTTTTACCTGCGTAATACGAAATGGTTCAAACCATATAGATTTGAGCTTTCCTAGAAACAAACGAAGTTTAGAGTTAGATAACAAAACTTGCTGTCCAACCTTAAAATTTCGAGGAGTCAGCCTTCGATCATGCCATTTTTTCATCTCTTCCTTATATTGTTTTGCATTTTCATATGAAAAATGTCTATGCTCCTCCAAATCGAGTAATTGCATCATTCTAACAACTCCTGCTTTCTGAAGATCAAGATTTAATTTCTTTAGCTCCTAGAAAGCCTTATGCTCTAGCTCGATCGGTGAATGGCATGCTTTCCCATACACTATTTTGTAGGACGACCTGTTCAATGGCATTTTTAACGTAGTTCGGTAAGCTCAAAGTGAATCATTAAGTTGCATGGACCAATCCTTTCGATTAGGTCCTACAATTTTCTCAAGAATACTCTTAATCTCCTAGTTTAAGATTTCAGCTTGTCCATTGGTCTGCGGATGATAAAGGGTGGCAATGCGATGCTTTATATTATGCTTCTGCAGCACGTGATACATTGCTCTATTTATGAAATGTGTGCCCTCATCACTTATTAGTGCTAGCGGTGACCCAAACCTTGTGAAGATGTTCCTATGAAGGAATCTTCTGACTATTTTAGCATCATTTGAAGGTGTTGTGATCGCTTCAATCCATTTTAACGCATAATCAATAGCTACCAAGTTATACATATTTTCGTACGAAGGGGTTAAATGGGCCCATGAAATCAATTCCCCAGACGTCGAATAATTCAACATCCAAAATTGAAGTCAACGACATTTCATCCCTTTTTCCCATGTTTCCTTTCCTTTGGCACCTATCCCATGTCTTTGCATAGTGATGCATCCTTGAATATGCTTGGCCAAAAATAGCCAGATTGGAAAATTTTTGCTGCGGTGCGCATTCCTCCAAAATGTCCTCCATACGGCGATGCGTGGCACGACTCTAGTTTGCATTCTTCTCATATTCCTCCACACATCGGCGTATTATTCCATCAGCACATTGCCTATGGAGAAATGGTTCATCCTAGAAATAAAATCGAAAGTCGTGGAAAAATCGCTTTGCTTGTTGTCTTGTAAGATCTGTTAGGATGAAATGGCTTGCTAGGTAGTTAGCAATATCAGTAAACCAATGAGCAATCTTCTTTTCTACCAGATTGAATACAAATACTTGTTCATCAGGGAATTTTTTAGTTATGTTGAGCATTACTGTATCAGGTCGCCTATTATCTAATCGATGGTCTGCTATAACGTTCTCGCAACCTTTCTTATCCTTGATCTCTATATCAAACTCTTGTAGAAGCAGAATCCATCTTTGGTGGCTCCAACTTTTCTATTGCTATAATCTTTGCTTGATCAACTTCCATTCCATCCTTAGAGATTTTATGTCCAAGGAAAATTCCTTATCTTACCATGAAATGACATTTTTCCCAATTAAGCACCAAGTGTGTTTCTTCAGAGCGGTTGAACACTCTTTCTATATTTGCTAAGCAATTATAAAAATTATTCCCAAACACCGTGAAGTCATCCATAAATACCTCCATGTTGTCCTCGAGCATGTCAGAGAAAATAGACATCTTACATCTTTGAAATGTAATAGGGGCATTGTAGAGTCCAAATGACATTCTTCTGAAAGCAAACGTTCCATAAGGGCAGGTGAAAGTGGTTTTCTCTTATCCTTTGGATCAATTGTGATCTGGTTGTATCTTAAATATCCATCTAAAAAATAGTAGTAATCCTTTCCGGCTATGCGATCCAACATTTGGTCTATGTAAGGTAAGAGAAAATGATCTTTCTTTGTGACTTTTTTCAGTTTGCTGTAGTTCATGCACACTCGCCATCCTGTAACTGATCGTGTTGAAATCAGCTAATTTTTCTCGTTGCAAACGACGGTGGTGCCTCCTTTCTTGAGCACGCATTGAATTGGACTGGCCCACTAGCTATCTGATATGGGGTATATGTTCCCAGCATCAAGCAATTTTAAAATTTCCTTTTTCACTACCTCTTTCATGGCGGGGTTCAATCGGCTTTGATGTTCCACTGAATTCCCAGGATTATCCTCTAGAATGATCTTGTGCATACAAAATGTAAGACTAATGCCTGTTATAACTGCCAAGACTAATGTCTGTTATATCTGCCAGAGTCCATCCAATTGTCTTGTGTGCTCTGATGTTAGTTGTGAAGATATGACAACTGGTAATGTCTCGTTCTCTCCAAGGTAGGCATACTTCAGATGCTCAAGGAGAGGTTTTAACTCTAGCTTTGGAGGTTCAACGATTGAAGGGTGCTGTGGTGAGTTACCTTTTATTTCCACATCGAGCGCTTCATAGTAATGCACTTCGTTTAACGATTCCTCAAATGCATCATCTTGTGAATCCTCTACTTCCTCTGTATTATCGATAGTGGTCAACATCTCCTGCTGTTGTTCAGCCATGACTGCTGGAAAAATGATGAAGTCTGTTGGAAAAATGAACTTGTCGACCTGAACCAATATATCTTCGATTTTACCAAAGGGCAAGTTATCGACCTATCAGCTAGCTGAATTGTTATTGTTGTGTGCCTTGCTTCACCTATTCCAAACTTTTTGTAAATTGATTGCGACATTAAATTGATACTAGCACCTAGATCACAGAGTGCTCGCCCAATATGATTACTACCAATCTTGATTGGAATAGTAAACTGCCCAGGATCGACCTCTTAATACTACTACCTTGAATTCCTAGAATTTGCTCGCATCCTTCAAGAATTTCATGTAGTATGACATTTGCCGAAGCGCATCAACCAAGGGAACGTTAATGTGAATTTGTTTCAAAATGTCCGTGAATTTCGCTAGTTACGACTCGTTTCCTTTGCGTCAGATCCTTTGAGGGTATGGTGGCGAAGGTGGTTGGTATAATGGTTTCGCAACATTTCTCGCTTCCTTTGCTATGTGTTGAATTGTGTTAAACCACCAATCAATCCAAAAGCCTAAGCTGATGGATTGGGGTAAATTTAATTATATTTACCAACACTCCCCCTCACTTGTGGGCTTTGAAATTTGAGAAATGCCTTACAAGTGGAATTTAATTTTAATTGGGGATGAAATGAAATGACTCGACAGGAGCTCGAACTCAAGACCTCCTGCTCTGATACCATGTTGAATAATGTTAAACCACCAATCAATCCAAAAGCCTAAGCTGATGGATTGGGATAAATTTAATTATATCAACCAACACTATGGTTGATTCTTCGTCTGCGCTCTTCGCTAGTTGCTTCCCTGTTGATGGTTCTGTTGGGACTTTTGTTCCCTGATAATTCCTAATTTCCTCACTATCCATCAAAGGTTTCCATTTCGTAATTCAATCGCATTTACTTGCTCTTTGCCATTCCACCTAGACCCTTCCGTGTCTGACAGTAATTGCCCTAGCGGTCTATTTTTTATATTTACTGCGATTTGTCCTAATTGCCATTCTAATGCCCGCAGAGTTGCTTGTTAAGTCTTCAACAAGGTTTGATGCTCCATCATAACCATGTCGTTCTTCACTATGTAATCCTTCAGTGCTAAATCTGACTGTAGAGCTTGCTAGTGGTTACTTCCAAATCAAGATTGTGGACATGTGCACTGCTGTCCCATTTGGTTAAAGTGCTGCTTTGTCCTCCCCACAAGAAATTTGGGTGTTGTTTGCATCCGGCATTGTACGTATTTGAATAAGGGTTATATTACTGTCCCGAATTCGAATTTCCAACATAATTGACAGACGCTGTGTTTTCACTATAGAGCTCGTACAAATGATTGCCTCCACAGCATAGAATTCGGGAGTTAATTGCTCAATTGCCGATGTGATCTAGGGTGAAGTCATTTGAACATTTTTAAGAGTGATTGTCAGTGCAGCGAATTGTGCTTTTATGGCGGTCATTTCACCTAGCACGAATTTACCTAATGTTTAATCTTGGTTTCATCCTTGGCTCAACTTAGGCACGTGATTTTTAGCAGTTGTTTTGATGATTTTGCAGGCCTGATTATATATTTTATCCATCAGACATCCTCCTACTGTTGCGTTAGTAATAGCCTTGTCTGATTCTGATAATCCATTGTAAAAATGTTCGATTTGAAGCATAAAAGACAAACCATGGTACGGACATTTCGCTATAAGTTTCTTGTACCGTTCCCAAGCTCCTCCTATAGTTTCATCATCTTCTTGTCTAAAGCTAGCGATTTCATGCCTAGAATTCATGCTTCTTGCACAAGGATAGTATTTTGCTAAAAAGCTTTCAACCATTTACCTCCAAGTTTAATTACTTGGTAGCATGTTTATCCAGTATCTGGCCTTATCCTGTAAGGAATATGAAAACAAAAAAAGTTGAGTATCTTCCAAAGAAATACCGACTTCCTGGTTAGTGTCACTAACAACTAAAAAGTTATGCAAATATTGATGTGGATCTTCCGACGGAAGTCATCTAAAAGGCTCATTAACTTTAAGCATGTTATACATATTATTAGTCAATACAGAGCGTCTACCTCCACCGTTAGGTCTAACAATACCTGGATATGCTACATGATATAATTCTCCTTGTTGAGTTCGCATGACTCTATCCCTTTCATCTTACTGGAGGCAGATTAGGATTTGGGTTTGCATTTGCTCCAAGTTCTGCAAATCCATCACTCCAAGATGATGTTGTGCCATGGGATCCATTCCTCTGTGGTTTTTTCTTCTCTATTCGTGAATCCTCCTTCGAAGGGTTCGTTCAAGTTCTAAATCAAACACAAGAATAACGTTCATGCACCAATCACACTAAAATGTTGAAACAAATGAAAAATTGCAAATATATTTATATATATATATATATATATATATTCTATATTCTAAAAATTCTAGTCTCAAGATAATATTACATAGTCCTCGGCAACGGCGCCAAAAAATTGATGCAGATCTGGGATAGCGAATAGCTAAATGCTTTAAGTGTGGTTAGTTCGCACTTCACTCAAGTATACGTGGTCTACAACAAATAATAAGTAAATTATCGATCTACATAGGGACTGGAAACTATCAGAGGTGATGTTCAGAATTGAATTGTAAATTGCACGAATATGATTTGAGTTGGTTTGTAATTGAATCATAAAAGTAAGAAAATGGAAAATAAGTAATATTGATAAGATTAGGCTACACTCATGAAATTCAGCAGCACTGTAATAAATAAGAAACTTACGGTAATGGACTCTATCATACTACGCCTTACTAATTTCTACTTCTGCCTTCGTTTTTAGCATCTAGTCTGACTTCCGCCATGAGTAGATGTAATTACGAGCCGGTGGTAAGTATGTGTTAGTTTCGCGTTTATTCCTAAACTCCGATTCAAAGCATCAAAGATGTAACACTACCTATCAAACATGAAAAATAGACTTAAATTATTTCCTCTTCCGATTTACAACCTATTAGTTTGTGTAGATGGCCGGTCGACACTCACTATTATATTGATGTACCTAATCTACATGCTCTAGATAAACTTTCCAGTTTCTTCCTACAACATGATACTAAAATTCACTTTCTCCTAGCTTTGCCCTAATGAAGTTAGTTCATAATACAAACAGAAAATACAAAACAGGACATGGAAAACATATTAGAATTGTATTACTGAAGTAAAATGAGTCTAACAATGAAATGAAAGAAAAAAATACATAAACAGACTATCTTCATCTCGGTCGAGTCTTTGAACTCCTCTAAAAAGATAACATCAGAGAAAATACCTCCATGCCTCTCTATTACACAAAAAATCTATTTATAAGACTAGGTCGTCATATCTCCAAATCTCCTTGAATGGCACGAATCAATTTTCGCGATAATTTCTCGTTTAATCCTTGCCAAATGTGTTTTGATTTGTCGAAGGTAGGAATCCCGTGATTTTAGCAATCTGTCTCTTAATTTGTCTAGTTAGACAACTTCTCGCTGTCAGGTGATTCCTTCCTTATTTACTTGAAGTGCTTCTGGCATTTGTCTTCTAAACTTTAGTTGCTCTCAATCACGCGTCTTGATTCTCAGTATCGCACTGCCCCGCTAGTGCTAACCCTGCGAAAACAGAAATTAGCATAAGTCTTGCAAAATCTGTGCTAAACGTGCTGTTATGGTTGTTTTCTGCTTAATAATTGATATCTTGCATTTTACTCCCCCAATGCTTAAGAATTAGCGAATTACACCTTTTTATTCCTAATTTTGCCTTACTCATAATAATTTTCAATTAATAAACGCGATTAATGATTTGAAGTTAGGCTAAAATCTTACTCTATTTTAGAGTTATCAATTCCGTAATTTGATTGTCGTCTAGTCTTTCCTTTTCTGTTCCGTTGACTCAGCTACTCCATTCATCATCCACATTCGCAATGCGCTTCTTACGAATTTCAACACGTCAGCGAGTTTCAAGTAATAACCACAATTTCTGCACTTATGCTGCATTTTACCTCTAAAAGTTGCATTTTTCTCAAACTCCTATTATGCAGGTAATGTTGGTTATCATGTGGGATAAATGCGAATGTAGTCGATTAATTATCCTTTTCATGCTGCTTGCATGTTTACTTTTGAATAAAATGCAAGGTTTTGGAAGCTTAAATAATTCTATTATTTAGCGCTATCACTCGCCTCGAGCATTGCTAGACATGTAATGCAGATGAGAGATAACTTATATAAATTTCAATGCATGATCATGGTAAATGAAAAAACTCTAATAATGCTCTATGCCTTGTATTCGTGGATTAAAAAGTTTCCGTCACAAAATAAAATACAAAGTTACACTTATTGGTTTTCAGAGTCTTGAATTTGCTAGCATACTTTCTTTATTGCTAATAACTTCTTCCTCTTTCAACCGACAAATTGAATACTCTTCAAATTAATGCCTACAACTCTAAAAAAATCATTCAACTCCTAAATCATCCTAATTTTTCCCAAATCATTCTATCTTTAGCATATTCATTTAGGCTCTCAAATAGCTCGAGGATTTCCACTTTTGCTTTCTCACATTCCTAATCATGTTGCACTCTTGTTTACAATGCTTTTATTTCATAGTTCCTAGAGTTGCTCACTTGAGCATAAAGCGATAATCTAAGCAAGGAGAATTCTCATAAGCTAATACGTTCAGTAAGTACTTTGAGATCCTAAGGCTACTAGCACATTTATGCATTTTATTTTACTAAGAAATTTTTTATTGTTTTTTTTTTTTTAAGAACAGGCTTGCCCTCAGCCCCAAATTTAAAATCTTTATTGTTTTCAATGAAAGTGAGGCTTAGTTTCCCCAAACTTAAAATCCTTATTGTCTTGAATGAAAGTAAGGATTAGTTCCCCCAAACTTAAATTGGTCTAAGGTTTGATTTCAATGCTTCAAGGTATAAGCAAATTCGCTTTTCTAAAGACTTCCATGCTTACTAAATTTTACTTTGTTTGGGAAACTTTTTAAAACATGAATACAAGGTTAGGGATAAGTAGGGTATTTCATTTACTATTCCAATTTTGTTTACAAAAGATTGAAAACCTTAGGACAAAACAACTGTAAATGCGTAAGTAAAGATAGTCAGAGTAAAGAAGAGACAGAAACTTCCTCTCTAGCTAGAAGAAATGGAGCTTGGCGTGACTTCATACTTTCCTATTCCTAATAATTACTTTCGTATTCATTAATTTATAGCAAGTCCATCTTCTGCTGCAATTCTCCATACCAAACACAGGACTTCACATGCATTAGTAAGAAGGCTATTCCTAACTCGTCTTCAACTACACAAGGGATCTTATATCACCCTAATGTATCATGTCATGATCTTCCATCAGTTCCCTCTTTTGAGGTTACTAATGGTTGAGCATATATGTGGATAGCTAATCGACAAATGCTTAACAATTTAAGCAACATGATAAAATTATTAACTATCTGGCATTCCTAGTAAGTGTTCCTACATTTATTAACTAATCATTCGCCCTTTATAAGAAGTTACTTAAGTCATAAGAAGTATCTCATTGGAATTGTGAAGTTTGGTAAATCACTCATATATAATGTAACTCACGGATATCTAAATATAATTCATAATAAAATATACTTTTTTATTTTCTTTTTAAGAGCAATTTGGAACATAAGTAAAAAGATATAGTGATATGTTTATGGATAAAAACACATTACAACTAAAAATTAAAATGGATTTATTGATTGATAGTAATCCAATTCAACAGACAGTCACGGGTTCGATTCGGAAAATTAGTATTTGGCTCTCAAGAGTAGTTGCACCCTTTGTGTAGGATTTGTGGTCCCGCTCTTCCAAATTGTACTTAACAGAAAAAAGAAAAGGAAATGACTATTTGTCACATTTTTTCTTTATTTAATTTATTTTCGATTCAACTTTATTTATTTTGGAAATATTCAAACCGTGAATTGAAATGAATATTGAGATGTTTACGATTATAAATCAAAAGATTTGTTTTTTATTTAAAATAATTGAGTTTGGTTTCGTTTGATTTTTCGATTTTCTCAACTTCGTGGACACACGTACTGCAGTAGAAGATGCATTTTGAATTTTATTTTTAATAAATTTAGGATATTATTTGAGATCGCAATTTCTCTTAGAAAAAGGGCACTACATATAAATGACCAAAATGAATATAATTTATAAGGTTTATTGAGCTCTGTCAGGGTTCTAGAGGGAGGTTAGGCTTTAGATTTGGGATGCTTTGTCCTTAAGTGTACTGGAAGGCACATCTTTAGAGTTGGGAAGGGCTCGCCCTTTAGAGTTGTGGAAGGTGGGGCCTTAGTCTCCTACGAAGAGTTTTAGTCTCTAACGAAGGGTCTCAAGGCTTGTGAAGGTATGCAAGTGTCTCTCTTCATATATATACATACATATATATATATATATATAGTCTTCACTTCCCCAAGTAGAAAACGTATCTCATACGTTTTCTACTTGGGGAAGTGAAGACTCTTCTAGTGATCGAGGTTGATGATGAAAATGGGTTCTCTAAGGAATGAAGTTGGGTTTTCACGTCTTCTTTGAGGAGTTGAGGTTGTGGGCCTTTGGTGAATCAAAGGGAAGTCTGGCCTTAAGGTAGCTCGACACTCGTTAAGAAGAGTATGAAATGAGAATTACTGTTGGGATTAAAAAGGGTTCGAGTGATGAAGGGTGTCCGAATGAGGAGGTTAAGTTGGGCAAGAAGGAATGTCACAAATGGATGTAGATGGACAATCTACGGAAAGAGAATGTTGTGATAGGGAAGAGTTGGTTGGAGAAGGTGGCAGGCGAGCCTTACTGAAGTAATTCTCAAACGACGAAGTCATTGAGGGGTGCTGAGGAAACAAACAAAGCAACCAATTGACCGTATCAGATGAAGACTAAATCTCCAAATTGTTATTCAAGCTATTACTTGCCTTGAGAAACTCTAGGAATTTGTTAAATAATTTATACTATTTTATTATTTATTTTTCACATCTCTGTGTGTATAAATAGAGTGTATTAAGTCTGTACAGTTACTTAAGCAAAAACCAAGCGTTATAGAAATAACACAGAAACTTTTAAGCTTTCACTCCTTGTTTGTTTTTCTCTGTTTTTCTATTTGGCATCAGAGCCAAACATGGCTAACACTAATGCTTTTCAAACTTCCGCTCCACTTTCAAGTTTTGGCATGGGGTTTTAATCGAACCACCTTTCAACAACCTTTTAAATCAAATCACATCAGTAAAGATGGATCAAACAAATTTCCTTATGTGACAGAGTCTTGTGTGGCCCATATTTAGGAGCTACAAACTAGAAAGTTACCTCAATGGTGAAAAACCATGCACAGAGAAGATGATAAACAATGAAGGCGAAGGCTCTAGCTCAGACTCCTCTATAGCAAATTGACAAGTTCTAAACCCAGAATATGAAAATTGGATCATTGTTGACCAATTATTGCTTGGATGGCTCTACAACTCGATGGCTCCTGAAATCATAACACAAGTAATGGGCTATCGAACCTCGAGGGACCTCTGGGACGCTGTCAACCAACTTTTTGGCGTTCAATCTAAAGCTGAAATTGACTATCTCAAGCGGTTATTTCAGCAGACTCGAAAACGATCATTAACAATGATCAATTATTTATCTACAATAAAGAAATTATCTAACAGTTTCTCAAGTTTTTTCTGGTCTCATTTATCTTGGTCGGGTTGTCGAAGCCCGCCAAAATAAAACTGATATACTAACTCTAACTTGTAGAAATAGTGGAACCAGGTCGAATCCCAAAGGAGTTATGAATTAATTTCTCAATGTTTAAAAAATAAATTAAAAGGGGGTTTGATATTTTAAATGAAATTCTAACTAAAACAATAAAAATAAATAAAATAAACAATTTAACGAAAACTTCCA
>JBBMKA010006156.1:0-10594 GCA_037833695.1 Sechiopsis laciniata | reverse complement strand
CTTGGTTGGACAAGAAAGACTAGGTGGAGGAAGAGGTAATGCAAGGGGAGGAAGAAATAATCATGCAAACATCATGCTTTGCCCACTGTTGTTGTGTTTTGTTACGAAGTGAGCACGTTTAGAGATGGAACCTTGGGTGTTTAGTTGTTGGTTGTGACTCTGTTGGGAGTTAGTTGGTTGTTCGCTTGCGAGAAGGTTAGAGAAAGCCAGATCCTGGTATCCGGAGAGCTATTAGCAGCTACCCTCATAGTTCTACCTATGAGCGGGTTTGATGTTATCCTTGGTATGAAGTTGTTAGTGGAAAACAACCTGTTGATCGATTGCAGCCAGAAAGAAGTCGTGTTCAGGCCGCTCAAGAAGCAAAGCTTCAAGTTTCGTAGTGTCTAGCGGAGTTTTCCCCGCCATTGATTTCTGCATCTGAAGCTCGTCGTTTGTTAGCTCGAGGAATTTGGGGTTATTTGGCAAAGATGTTTGGGGAAGGTCACCCTCCGTTGACTGTTGATAAAGTACCAGTGGTTTAGGAGTTTATAGATGTTTTTCCTTAAGAGTTACTGGGTTTGCCTCCACCGAGAGGAGTGGACTTCACAATTGAGCTCGAGCCGAGGACTCTCCCTATATCGATGGCTTCGTACCTTATGGCGCCAGCTGATTTGAAAGAGTTGAAGGTTCAGTTGTAGGAGATGTAGATAGAGGGATCTTCCGTCCTAGTGTGTCTCCGTGAGGAGCACCAGTATTGTTCGTTAAGAAGAAGGGCGGTTCGATGCGCCTTTACATGGACTATAGAGAGCTGAATAAAGTTACAGTGAAGAATAAATACCCGTTGCCTCGCATTGAAGATTTATTTGATCAGCTTCAGGGAGCTTCTGTGTTCTCCAAGATAGATTTGAGGTCTGATTATCATTAGTTGAGGATCAGGGATGCAGATATCCCCAAGACGGCGTTCAAGTCGAGGTATAATCATTACGAGTTTGTGGTCATGTCTTTTGGGCTGACTAATGCTCCAACAGCATTTATGGACATGATGGATAAGGTGTTCAAGGTATTCTTGGACAGCTTCGTCATCGTGTTTATAGATGACATTTTGATTTATTCTAAGACTAAAGAGGACTATGCCCTGCATCTGAGGCAAGTTTAGCAGCTCTGAGAGAGAATAAGTTGTATGCCAAGTTCTCCAAGTGTGACTTCTGGTTAGAGCAAGTGGCCTTCCTAGGTCACATGGTTTCGAGAAATGGTATTGCAGTAGACTCCGCTAAGATTGATGCAGTGAGTTTGTGGGCCAGGCCGACTACTGTCACAGAGATTTGCAGTTTTCTGGGTTTGGTAGGTTATTACCAACGTTTCATTAAGGACTTTTCCAGCTAAAGTAGCACCCCTTACTCGGTTGACGAGGAAGGGGGTTGAGTTTGTTTGGGATGCCAATTGTGATAAAGGTTTTGCTACGTTGAAGCAAAGTTTGACATCAGCCGTAGTTTTGGCAGTTCTAGAGAGAACAGGTGGTTTTATAGTATACAACGATTCTTCCAAGTTCGGCCTAGGTTGTGTGTTGATGCAGCATGGCAAGGTGATTGCGTTTGCTTCACGTTAGTTGAAGCCCTATGAGTAGAACTACCCGACTCATGATATGGAGTTGGCAACAGTGGTCTTCTCATTGAAAATTTGGAGGCACTATCTGTTTAGAGAGAAGATTCTGATGTTCACGGATCATTAGAGTCTCAAGTACTTCTTCACTCAGAAGGAGTTAAATATGAGACATAGGAGGTGGCTTGAGTTAGTTAAGGATTATGACTGTGAGATTTTGTACCATTTAGGTAAAGCCAATGTTGTGGCTGATGCCTTGAATAGAAAGACGTCGCATCTTGTAGCTTTGTTGAGTTCCCAGCTTCCATTGCGAAAAGAGTTCGAGCAAACAGTTATAGCAGTTTTATTGGGAGAGGTTACCGCCAGGGTAGCCCAGTTGACCGTGCAGCATTCGATCAGGCAGAGGATCATTGATGGCTAGCTGAGTAATCCCAAGTTGAGCAGATTGATTGCTAGAGTCCAGGTAGACGGAGTCTTTGACTTTGTGGTAGCACCAGATGGTGGTTTAAGATTCAGAGGACACCTTTGTGTGCCAAATGACGCTAGGCTGTGAGCCGAGTTTCTCACCGAGGCTCACAGTTCTCCATTTTCTTGGCACCTAGGGGGTACCAAGATGTATCAGGATCTTAAGCAGACCTTCTGGTGGAGCAACATGAAGAGAGAAATTGTAGAGTTTGTTAGCAAGCGCCTCACTTGTCAGCAAGTAAAGACTCCCAGAGAGAAACCAGCAAGCTTATTGTAGCCACTAAGTGTGCCTCAATGGAAGTGGGTGAGATCTCTATGGATTATATTTCTGGGTTGTCGAGGACACCTAGAGGGTTTACTCAGATCAGGGTTATTGTTGATCAATGGACCAAGAGTGCGCACTTTATTCCTGATAGGATCACCTATATTTCAGAGTAGTGGGTGTAGTATAGGTGAAGATAGTGTCTGATCGGGATTTTCATTTTACTTGTCATTTCTGGAAGGCACTCCAGAAAGGTTTGGGCACAGAGTGCAGTTTCAATACCGCGTTTCATCCTCAAGTAGATGGTCAGACAAAGAGGGTGAACCAGATTTTAGAGGATATGTTGCGAGCCTGTGTGTTGGATTTTCTAGGCAGTTGGGATCAGTACCTGTATTTGATGGAGTTTGCTTACAACAACAGTTAACCGTTGACTATTCAGATGGCTCCGTTTGAGGCTTTGTATGGCAAGCGTTGTAGGTCTCTAGTGTTTTGGGAAGAGGTTGGCGATAGACAGGTTTTAGGCCCCGAGTTGTTACAGCTGACTAATGAGGCAGTTCAAAAGATCAAGTTTCGTGTGTTAACAGTGCAGAATAGATAGAAAAGCTATATCAATGTTCGACATAGAGGCTTAGAGTTTGAGGTTGGCTAACACGTGTTTCTGAAAGTAGTACCGATGCGTGCTATTTTGAGGTTTGGTAAGCGTGAGAAGTTAAGTCCAAGGTTTATAGGTCCCTTCGAGATCATTGAGCTTGGTTCGGTGGCTTACCATTTGGATTTGCCTCCGTCCTTGGCAGTGGTGAACAGTGTGTTCCACGTTTCAATGTTACGTCAGTATGTGGTAGGCCCTTCGCATATTGTTGATTTTGAGCTGGTAGAGCTGAATAAAGACTTGAGCTTCGAGGAGAAGCCTGTGCGAATTTTAGCCTGGGAGCGCAAGACCTTATGTAACCAGGAGATCAGTCTAGTGAAAGTTCAGTGGAGGTACCAGAAAGTTGAGGAAGCAACTTGAGAGCTTGAGGATGAGATGATGACTCATTACCCAGAGTTGTTTCAGTTTTAGGGGCTTTCGAGGACGAAAGTCATAAAATGAGGGAGTATTGTAACAGCTCGGGTTTTTATTCCAGTTTTTCAGTATGTTTTTCAACTACTCGGTTGTTTCGTTGGGCCGTTATTGCTTTTAGGTCTTGAGGGGAATTTTGGTATTTTCAGCTTAGAGGCTGGTGGGCAATTCAATGAGCTTCAGGGTCGTATTCGTATTTAATTCAGTTATGGGCTATTTTTATGGTTTCAGGTCAATAAGGCTATTTTTACAAGATTAGAAGGAAGATTATTTTGTTAATTAAAAAGAAAAGAAAAAAAAAAGGGAAGGGGTTTGGATCGATCAATTCATTCAATCGATCGTTTCCAGAAAAGCCAAAAGCCAAAGGATTGTCGCATCTTCTCCTTCTCATCTCCATCGCCGCCTAGACCACCTCCATCGAGCGGCCATGTCACCTCACCGTGCCGCCCACACTCAGCCGTTCACCTATCGCTGTGCTGGATGCATCAGCCTGCACGACCGCACGTATCACCGATCACTCACGCACCGATCCACCTTCGCCAGTAGCCCTGCTCGCCCACGCCATCGCTGTCGGATGCAATGCCCAGCCGCAACCTCTCCAATCGCTGCCTTGCAATCCCGCACGCAGATGCCTCGCCATTGCTACCCAGCCCAGCTGCGAGCACACACCTGCACAGCCACATTCGCCCAGTCGTGCCGTAGCCCATCGCCTCGCTCACGCTCGTGCCGCACACGCCTTGCTGTCATGCAAGCCTAGCCGTGTAGCTTCGTAGCAACTCCCGTGCAGCCTCACTGAGTAGCTTTGCTGTGCCAGCTGCATAGCCCCGTACGTGTCGCTAGCCTTTACTGCTACCGCACACGCTCACCATGCCAGCTCGTGTCAGTGCAGCCATGCCTTTGTTCTTGCCGCAACCTTGGCCTTGTGGTGCCGAGCCTATCGTTCGATTTGGCTAACCTCTGTTCCTGAGCCCTGTTGCTTTGGTTAGCCTACTTAAATAGTTAACTGTTTAGATATTAATTACCTGTTATTTTTGTTTAGGTTGTATTTGTACGTGTTGGTATCTGCAGCTCAAGGAGCATTTATTGTCTGTTTGTTATTTATTTCAAGTAAGAATTTTTTATCGTGGTTGTGTGGACCCTGCGTGAATATACATTGATAGTGTTGTATGCTGCTCGTTTTACTGTTTGACTAGCATGTTTTAGTGGATAGGTTGATGTTATATCCTGACTGTTTGAGAGCATGTGTTGACTTCTTGTGACATGTCTGTTAGTACCATGCTAGGGTTTCTCGTCTTTACTGTTAAAAATGTTATGATCTGTTGTGAAATGAATGAGTCAAACTCTTAGCATAGCTTTGGTTAGGTTGTTATCATCTAGAGGCTGAGAGCGGACACGACGTATGTTGTCCCTATTGGGTCGGGACCAGCGGAGACTATTTTTTAGATGGTTATTCCGGATATAACCAAATCACCATAGATCCTAAAGATTAGGAAAAGACTACATTCACGTGTCTGTATGGTATCTTTGCATTTAGACGAATGCCTTTCGGGCTATGTAATGCATCGGTAACATTTCAACGTTGCATGTTGGCGATATTTTCGGACATGATTGAAGTTATTATCGAGGTATTTATGGATGATTTTATCATATTTGGGAAGACATTTGACACTTGCCTGCTTAATCTGAAAAAAGTATTGAAGCGTTGTGAAGAGACGAATTTGGTATTAAACTGGGAAAAATGTCACTTTATCGTGAAGAAAGGAATAGTTTTGGGGCATTGAATTTCAAGAGAATGAATAGAAGTAGAACGTGCAAAGATAGAGGTTATTGAGAAGTTGGAGCCTTCATGTAATGTCAAGGGCATCAGGAGTTTCCTGGGGCATGTCAGCTTTTATAGGCGATTCATCAAGGATTTCTCAAATCAAAGCCTTTATCGAGTTGTTGAAAGTGAATCGATAGTTCAATTTTAGTTCGGAATGCCAAAAAGCATTTAAAGCTCTAAAAAATGCTTTTATCACTGTGCAAATTATAATTGCACCAGATTGGAGTAAGCCTTTTGAGCTGATGTGTGACACCAGCGACTATGCCGTAGGAGCTGTTTTGGGGCAGAAGCGTGTGAAATTACTTCAGCCAATTTATTATGCTAGTAAGACATTGAATAAGGTGCAACTTAACTATACAAAAACAGAGAAGGAGCTGCTTGCAGTTGTGTTTGCATTAGAGAAGTTTCGATCCTATCTAGTGGGCTCAAAGGTCATTGTATTTACAAATCATGATGCAATTTGGTACTTAATGAGTAAGCCTGATGCTAAGACAAGATTGATTAGATGGATTTTATTATTGCAAGAATTTGATCTATAGGTGAAAGATAAAAAGAGGAGTGAAAATGTCGTGGCTGATCATCTGTCCAGGCTGAAGGAAGCACATGAGACAGGAGGAGGCATCTTGATTATAGATAGCTTCCCTAATGAAAAGTTATTTAATGCTACAACATTGCAAGTTGAAGAACGACCATGGTTTGTTGACTTAGCAAACTATCATGCTAGTGGCATCGTACCTCCGAACCTGATGAGAGAGTAAACAATGAAGTTTTTGGCAGACACTAAGTTTTATTTATGGGAGAAGCCATTTCTATTTAGCAATGTGCTGATAACATTATCAGGCAATGTGTACAAGAGAGTTAGTTCGATAGCATTCTAAAGCAATGTCATACCTCTCCTTATGGTAGGCATTTTGGGGGAGTGAGAACTGCAGCTAAAGTGTTTCAATCAGGGTTATATTGGACCACAATGTTTAAGGATGCTCATCGCTTTGCAAAGACATGTGATAAATGCCATCGGCGTGGCAATATTGGGACAAGAGACGAAATGCCGATGACATGTATTTTTGAAGTGGAATTATTTGATGTTTGGGGCATCGATTTTATGGGATCATTCCCACCATCCAAGGGCAATCTTTACATCTTAGTTGTTGTGGACTATGTATCAAAGTGAGTGGAAGCAATTGCTAGTTCTATGAACAATGCAAAAACTATGACGCGCTTTCTGCACATAAATATTTTCACTAGATTCGGAACGCCCAGAGCATTTGTGAGTGATGAAGGCATGCATTTTATTAATCGAGCGATGACTAGTGTTTTACAAAAGTACAATATCAAGCATAGAGTTGCTATGCCATATCATCCTCAATCAAATGGGCAGGCCGAGATTTTAAATCGAAAAGTCAAGAGCATTCTTGAGAAAGTAGTCGGGCTCTCAAGAAAAGATTGGTCAATGTGGTTAGAAGACTCTCTATGGGCATATAGAACAACATTTAAAACCCCATTTGGAATGTCACCATATCAGCTAGTTTTTGGGAAATCTTGTCATTTGCCTCTGAAGCTCGAGCATAGAGCATTTTGGGCTTTGAAGAAGTTAAACCTTGATTTAAGCTTAGTTGGGCCAACAAGGATGATTCAGCTGTTAGAGTTGGATGAGCATAGGCAGTTTGCATACGAGAACGCAAAAATGTACAAAGAAAATATGAAAGCATGGCATGACAAGAAGCTAAAGCCCAAAGCATTTGAAGCTGGCCATAGAGTACTTCTATTTAATTCTCATCTAAGATTATTTCCTGGAAAACTTAAATCTAAGTGGTTTGGACCTTTTAGAGTTGTGCAGGTGCATGGTAATAGAGTGATCAAGATAATGAATTAAGAAAGTGGAAGTGAGTTCACAGTAAACGGGCAGTGCTTGAAGCATTATTAGGGCGAAGATTTCAGAAAAGGGAAATCTTCGTGGACCCTATCCAATGCGTAGAAATGCTGCAGCGCTTGGAGTCGCGAAATGTTGGGTATTTTTAATTATGCTCCAAGCGTTTATTTTGTGCTAATCTATATTGAAGATTGTTATGCATTTTATTTTGTTTACATTATGTTTTTTTTTATTATTTTATTTTTCGTAATTAAGTAGGCTTAAATTAGAGTAGTTAAGGAAATGCAAAGGGGAGTAAAAGTAGCCGTTTATCGCATGAAACGTGGCAGCTTGAGAGTTGACACGTGGCAGTTTGAGGGTTACTTGTGGCAAGCATCGTGACCATCATGGATCAATGGTGAAGATTGAAGCACTACGTTTAAGGGTTTTGAATTTTCAAATATGCCTATTTTATGGGTAGTTGCCTTTAGTGCCTTTTCATCTTCCTATTTAATGCTCGATTTCCCTTTTGCTAACATTACCATTCCAAGCACTCATGATTCCTTTCTTTCTCAAGCCCTTGCTCTAACTTTCCAGTTCTCTCTTCTTTCGAATCAATCCCATGGCTCTCAATACCAGAGCTCAGCATGCAAAAGCTGGAGTAAGAGCAAGTACTTCTAAGTTGCCATTGCCTCGTGCAAGAAGGGCTCCAGGGGTTAACAAGCAAACTGTGTTCGAAGATTCTTCCCCATCGAAAAATGAAGTTTCGTCAGTGCCAAAAGTGGGGCAGAGTACTTTGTTGGATAATCTCGTGGACGTACATGTGGATGCTGGTGAGGTCGGAGAAGTTGTCGCGACCTTGTTAGAACTAGAGTCGATTGGTGAAGCTTCTGTGGAAAAGTAGCCTTCGGTAGAGAAGCAGTCCTCTACAGACAAAAGATTAAACATAGAAGAGGAGCCCAACGAACTGTGGGAGGAAGTTATGAGGGAAGTGAATGTTACGTTCGAAGAAGTAAATCAATGGGAAGAAGAGATAGGAGAAGATGTTTGTAACGGCCGTTAGGTCAATTTGAGCCTTTGGGGGCATTTTAATAATTTTGCCTTCAGGGTTAGTTCCGTAATTAAACAGGGTTCAAGGCTGTTTCTGTTATTTGCGAAGTTTGGGTTATTCCTTCGGTTTCAGGTTTCTAGGGTTAAAGTTGCTTTTTGAGAGGCTTGGAGGTCAGTTTGCTTAAAAGAGAAAAAAAGAAAAATAATTGTTTAAGTTTTCCCTCGCCAGGATTTGAAGATGGGATCGCTTG
Source organism: Sechiopsis laciniata (assembly GCA_037833695.1). Taxonomy (NCBI): domain Eukaryota; kingdom Viridiplantae; phylum Streptophyta; class Magnoliopsida; order Cucurbitales; family Cucurbitaceae; genus Sechiopsis; species Sechiopsis laciniata. Next base: position 2,257 of record JBBMKA010006156.1, on the reverse strand, counting down.
AGGACACGTGGCATCCTCCCGTTCAATCCTCCTTCTTTTGCCGAGACCTTAAGCCCCAGCCGTAAATAATTTTCCATTTGGCTCTTTTGTTCTTCCTCTCCCTCACGAATTCTTTCTTCTCATTCTCCTTGTTCTTTGTCAAATTCAGCATCTCCAAGCCATTACCTCGCCGAACCCTAGCTCGCTTGTTCATTCGCACGCTCGCCCTCGCTCGGATTCACCAAGCCGCATATCACCCTTCGCGAGTAGCCTCTTCACGTTGATCACCATCGCGTCGTCCCGTTCAAGCCCGCAAGGCCAGACTCCCCAACGCCAAGCAAGACGCAGCCCAATGACCACACAGCCAAGATCGTTCCTTGCCCGTGACCTCACCCTTGCGCAGCTGAACTCACGTACAAGCCACTCGCACTCGCTGCCGTGTAACTCAGCCCCATCGCCTACGCTACCGAGTAGCCTCGCCCTTGCGAAGCCCGCTGCCAGCCACACGCACACCTTTACGCAGCACTGCAGCCAGCCCCTGTTCAGTCGAACTTTGTCCTTGCCAAGAGCCTTGTGCCTTCTCGGTTGGGTAAATTCCTTGTTTCCTGAGCTTTGTGCGTTGGTCGTTTGTTACTTAGTTTATTAGAGTTTAATTGTATGCTTGTTGTTTATTGCCTAGGGTTCGTGTTGGTTCTGCAGCTCAAGGAGCACTATTTATCTGTTTGTGATTTCTACTTGTTTTCCAGGTAAGAATTTCTTATCGGGGTTGTGTGGACCCTACGAGACTTCGTTGATTGCATTCTTGTTGCTTTTTTATTGTCTACGAGCATGTTTAATGGATGGGATTTATATGTTGTTCTGTTCTGCTAGCATGATTGTTCCTATTTCCACATGTTAGTGCCATGCTAGGTTTGTTCTTCTAGCATGCTTTGATTCCTGTTTTAAGCTCGTAGTACCATGCTAGGGTTTATATATTGTTGAGCATGTTTAATTGATAGGGAGCAGGGTCGAGTATTCTTAGATAGAACTTGTCAGGTTGTCATCATCTAGGGCTGAGAATGGAAGTAACGTACTTTGTCCCCACAGGTCGGGACCAGCAAGGATGGGATCCCGCCCCCGGTAGCGGGGTGTGGTTTAGCTCACCACAATGACATAAGCCTAGTCTGTAACCTGCTAGAGCAAAACCCCTCCAATGGTGTAAGCCTGCCTTGGACGGTTCTTAGCTTCAGACTTTCAGTGATATTCAGGCTGCCATAGCTGAGTGTCGAAGGCCTCGCACTACTGTAGATCAGTGACACCGCTTCCGAGTCGTTAGGCATGTGTACCTAGACCGGCATAGTTTGTCCTTAGGCCCCCACATTTATGTGGTTTGCAGCAGCATGCGGTGTGTGCGCACACGCATTAGGCACCGGGAGGAGAGCTCCCTCGAGCTAATATTCGTAAGTACACCATTCCTGATCTGAGTTTAGAGCCAGACACCGGGTACTCTCGCAGATGTCCCAAGACTAGTTTGGAGAGCTGGTCAGGACCAGCTTTTGAGTTGGTCACTTGGCCGAGGGTATGAGACCTTCGAGGATATCTGTTCAGGATCAGTTATTGAGCTGATCACTAGGCCAGAAGTAAGAGACTTCCGATGATTCAGGAGTTGTATTGACAACTCAATCTAGGGATTCTGTGTTGTTAACTGTTTGCATGTTTACTTGGATGCTGGATGAGATGTTTTTTTGTATTGTACCCTGGTTGGGGATTCTTACTAAGTGCCTTTGTACTCAGCCTTATTTTTTGTGGTTTCACCAGGTAACTTAGGACAGCACCGAGACGGCTAGCAGAGGAGTTGAATGATCATAGGAGCTGCCGGTGTCACTCTGTCTATGTTTTATGTTTTTATTTGATTCAGCATGTAGTTGGACACGGAGTCCATAGGGGAATTTTGCATTATGATGTTTAAACTGTGTATGGATGTTTAAATAAAAATCAATGACCAGTAGCTGTGTTTTCTGTTTTGAAAGGCTTTGAGTTTGGATGTTTTAATTTTAAAGGAAATTATATTTACAGAGATGTCTCATTTATTTTTAAATGATTTTACACTCATGCATGCTGAGAAAGAACCAGGTTTATGACTATTTTAGAGTCGGGTTCTTACAGTTGGTATCAGAGCTCAAAGCCATAGATTTTGTAGACTGACCTACTAAGTTAGGTCGTTTGTCCCCATGATCATCAGCACTCCAACAGCCGTCAGGTATGTCGAAAGTTCTTTTGTTAAGGGTTTTGTTACAGT
>JBBMKA010006155.1:0-10597 GCA_037833695.1 Sechiopsis laciniata | reverse complement strand
TGTACCCCGGTTGGGGATTCTTACTGAGTGCCTTTGTACTCACCCTTATTTCTATGGTTTTCCACTAGGTAACTTGGGACAGCATTGGGGCGGCTAGAGGAGGAGCTGACTAATCATGGGAGTCCGCCGCATAGTCTCTTTCAATTATTTTACGTTTGATCATGTTTAGATTATTTTGGGAAAATTATTTTAGCATTGTTTTCATATACTCTGGCCAGAGGCTTTATATTTTAATAGTTATAATAACAGTTTGAAGTTGTCATTTTTCCTATCAATTGTTATATTTCTGTTGCTTGACTTGCTTGTCGAATTTAATGGCTTTTAAAGTCATGCATGCTGAGTAAGAACCGGGTTTAGGACTTATTTAGAGTCGGGTTCTTACACTCAGCCTCTAGATGATGACAACCTGACAAGTTCTATCTAAGAATACTCGACCCTATTTCCTATCAATCAAACATGCTTAACAACATAAAAAACCCTAAACCGAGAAGGACTCAAGTCCTCGATCACAGGGCAGCTCGGTTGGGGCAAGGCGGGCGAAGGTGTGTGCGGCAGGGATCGGCGAAGCACTGCGTGCTTGTGGCTGGGCGAGCATGTCACTGCGGGAAATGAGGCTGAGCAACACGTACGGGCAAAGGGCTGCGGTCGTGGCACGGCTGGGCTGCTCTCGACGAAGGGAACCGCAGCAGGGCCAGCGAAGCTGCTACGCGGTGTGGGCGGTGCGACTGATGCCAAGCTCAGCGAAGGGCAATGCTGTGGGTGCGCATGGATGTGGGCGAGATCACAGCAGGTGTGAGGGCAATGCGATCGTTGGCTGCGTGTTTTCGAGGAGGCTTGGTGGGGCTGGCGTTCGCGAGGGGCTGCTCTAGGTAAGGGCCTGTGAAGGGTGATGTGCGGCGATGGCAATGGAGCTTGGCTGCAATGGAAATGGTGAAGAAGAATCAGCGATGGGGTTACGACAAGGAGAAGGTGTTTTCGGCTGCAAGGGAGAAGAAGAAGAAATGCGATTTGCTAGGGCTTTACGTCTCAGCAAAAAGAAGAGAATGGGAAAAGAGAATTGTAGAAAAAGAAGAGGAACGATCCAGAGAATGCCATGTGTCGAAACCAACTGGCCTTCGGGTCCTGGCGAAGGCAACTTAAACCCAATATTTTCTCATTTTACTCTTTTAACCGAAACAACCTCCAAGCTTCCCAAAAGTAACTAACCCAGAAGTCTTACAAATTCCAAAAATAGCCATGTCTCAGTCAAAGCAAGAACAACCTTGGAAGCTGATAAATTACCAATCTAACCCTATGTAAGGACCCGACCCAAAAATGGTCCTAAACCTAGTCCTTACTCAGCATGCATGCATAAAAGATAATAAAAATCATTATACGCTTAAGACTTGCATAAAACAGTTATTGAAATTCCACGGAACCTGTTTACAAACATTTAAAACAATCCCTATTCAAAACATTACAAGCAACCCCGGCCAGGGTATAATTTGAAACAACAAATATAAAACATTTAAATAGCACCATCAGGTTCCATATGCAAATCCTATGGACTCTGTGACCGACTACATGCTGAATCAAAATAAATGAACATAAACATAAACAGAGTGCCGGCGGCTCCCATGATCATACAGCTCCTCCTCTAGCCGTCCTGGTGTTGTCCCAAGTTACCTGGTGAAAAACCACAGAAAATAAGGGTGAGTACAAAGGCACTTAGTAAGAATCCCCAACCGGGGTATAGTATGAAAGAACGCATCATCTAGCAATCAAGTACACAAGCAACAGTTACCAGCACAGAACCCTGAAACAAGATGTCCATGCAACTCCTGGGTCATCGGAAGTCTCTAACTCCCAGCCAAGTGATCAGCTCAATAACTGATCCTGAACAGATATCCTCGAGGGTCTCATACCCTCGGCCATGACCAACTCAAAAGCTGATCCCAAAACAGATATCCTCGAAGGTCTCTTACCTTCAGCCTATGTGACCGCTCAACAGCTGGTCCTGACCAGCTCTCCAAACTGGTCTTGGGACATCCGAGAGAGTACCCGATGTCTGGCTCTAGACTCGAAAAAGAAGTGGTGTACTCACGAACATTAGCTCGAGGGTGCTCTCAGCCTGGCACCTAACGCTTGTGCGCACACACCGCATGCTGCTGTAAACCACGTAAATGTAGGGGCTTAGGGACAAACTACGCCAGTCTAGGTACGCATGCCTAAAGACTCAAAAGCGGTGTCACTGATCTACAGTAATGGGAGACCCTCAGCACTTGACTGTAGCAGCCTGAATACCACCGACGCCTGAAGCTAAGAACCAGCCAAGGCAGGCTTACACCGTTGGCAGGGTTTCGCTCTAGCAGGCTACAGAATAGGCTTATGCTGGTGTAGTAGCTACTCCACAACTGGCTGCCGGGGGTAAGGAATCCGTCCTCACAGCCCGACCGATGGGGACACATACGTTGGTCTACTCTCAGCATCTGGATGATGACAACCTAGCAAGTTCTATCGAAGATTCAAAACCCCTATTTCTTAACAATCAACGTGCTCAACAATAAATAAACCCTAGCATGGTACTACGAGCTTAAAAGCAGGAAATCAAGCATGTTGGAAGGACAAACCTAGCATGGACATAACATGTGAAAGCAGAATTGAAAGGGAAACTTAGATTTGTGATAATAATGCTAACTTAATCTTTCAAAGGGAAATTGTTGATTCTTATAAAATAATTATAAAAGAAATAGAACAAATTGCATCCTAATAAATGAAATGCATGATCCTATAAAATTAAAATTACGACTACGAATGAAATGCATGTTGAAGGACAAATGCTTAAAGTAAATAAGAGAGCGGGACTTTCATCTAAGTGTTTGCATTGCAGCCTATATTGCCTTTGCCTTGCTCCAAATTGAGTATTTGTTTTGGAAATTTAGGCCATTCGGAGTACTCTTTTAGTGCTGCAGCTGCCTTCAATATTATTTCATCTCTCTTATTTGCATATTCCCAAAAGTCTTGCGAATGGGAGGATAGTGCTTCAAATTGTTTGACCAAACTATCCTCATTTAAGAATTTCTCATATTACCTTCCTTTTTCCTACCACTTCGCATTCTCCATTTCCATCATGTGCTCAGTGTGTACTTTCAAAATCTTGTCAGTCGCTTGTGGTTGAACACCTTGCTCCAAACATAATCTAGTGATAGTATGCGGGAAAAACATCTTTCTACATTTGGCTGAAGCCCAGCGCTGAATTTACTCTTCCACTCTCTTGCCTAGATTTGTTCTTGTTCCGATCTTGATTGCATAAAGCAGTAGTGCTTGCTCCCTGCTAACTATCTTTGCATTTGTTGATGGAATAACCACATTTTTAATGAATGTAATCAAGTCCTGCAATTCTGGTTTAATGCAATCTATTGAAAATGACCATTGATTCTTCCACTTAACGCCCTCCGTCCCAATAGTTTTTGCACAATCCTGCAATTGCTTCTTAGTTGGCTTCCTTAGTGGCCTTTGACAATTTGCCCCAATGTCATTAGGAAGTTGGAAAATTTCGTTCAAGGCTGCGGATCTACAATTTATGATTTGACCTTCTACACGCGAGAAAAATTGCTTTTCTTTGTTTTGATTTGCATAGAACTGGCAAACCCAGTCTTGCCTTGCGTCTATGGTAGGTAGTGCTAGGCTACTCCAGCCTAACTCGCATATCTTAACAAGTGTTGCATGTGGAATACTTTTCATGGGCCATCCTCGATCCTGCCAGAATCTTTTCCGTGCTAGCGTAGCATAGAGTTTTGATTCCAGAACAACTGGATATCCATCTCCTCTGCTTCTTTCCTTTTTTCCCTTATCAGATGTTTTACTGCTTGAGGCCATTAGTTCTAGGAGAAGAAATTGAAAACAGGGTTTTTGGTTTCTTGAGGTGCAAAGTAGGTGTGGTGGTTAATTCTTCCTTACACAGGGTTTATATAAGTTTTCAAAAGATTTCGGAAATCAATGTGCAAAGAATGAGGTAATCACAAAAGGAAATTTTAAATTTTTCTACAAAGATTTTTTTTAAGTCGTACCAATCCTTTCTAAAACTACGCAATCAAAAATTTAAGGAAAATTGCATAAATGGACAAACTTCCTATTCTAAAAATTGCTGTAAAATTTTGCACAAAGTCAGAAATACCGAATTTTCACATTCTTGGAATGCTGTTGAGCAGGACCTGGACGAAACCCTTGTGCTAATTCCGTCCAGTGTGATTTGTCCTTGCTTGGGCCATTTATATATCTTTGGAGCATAGCCATCTTTGATAGCTTTCTCTGCCTTTCTCTGTCGTGCGCCTTAATACGTGTACTTCCTATCACTCTCAGTGTTGATAGGAGCATCGAATTGAAGCTCAATTGAATTGCTCATGTGTCGCTTCCTCGACTGATCAATTCTTGTTGTATATGCAGTTCTGATAGCGTAAAAACTACGGGTACTATTGCGAGTAACCCATGGTTTAGCACGCTAATATTATTTTCCTGCGTACTAGTTGACTCTACATCTCATCTGTTGGTTTGATGCATAATCCTGATAATTAGCTCTACATGTTCATTACACAGTATGCTAACTATTTGAGAATGTGCATCCTTGCTTTGGCTTTCATCACTCGAAACTTGCTCAGTATCAACTTAGAAACCTTCTTCATTTTTTTTCACAATGTATTCTGTGATATCAACCTCCGGAGTGACCAGGGTGGCAAACGTTGTCCAAGCTTCCTCTTGCTGCTGAAAACGTCTTCTTTGTTCTCTGTCTAATTCTGTTGCACGCTGCAATGCCTCAGCCTCTTTTCCTCGTTCAATCATGGCTAGCCGAAAATATTCCCAAGAGAGTTTAATCTCACAGAAAAAATCCACTGTTGATGCCCCATTAAGTACGTAGGCCCTTAGATATGACTCTTCTGCTCTTACATTGTTGGTTGTGCTTTCTTCTGTGATTGTATTAATAGATTGTTTGTGCTCTTGATTGGGCTGTTGAGGTTCTAGTATTATACCATTGTCCCTCATCCATTTCTTTCGTCTTAGCCGCTCTTCCTCTTCTATGGTAATGTCTTCTGGAAATTACCCATGATTGTACATCAGACCCCTAGTTCATGACTCCTAGCCTCCCATGTATGGCTCATGTTGTTTCGATCTCTTGGTAGACCGAATTGATGCTGAAAAATGCTGCTATGATCTCCTCCAAACTGCGACTGATGTTCTCAATTAGGATACGCTGAATAGAAATTTTTTGTGTTGGTTTCTTTTGCAAAACCTTGTTGCTGATAAAAACTTGTTTGTTGCGGATTAGTGTTGTTGTTCCATTGCTGATTTGCAAAGTGATGGAATGCCATATTTGACGCTCGTGTTTGTGGTAATATGATTGAGACTTCTTTCCCTATTGGTTGTATTGCCTTGAATCTCAGTTCCCCTGAAATACAAGTGTTCAACCTTTAAATCGATAAAAACTACTCTCACTTTAGTAATACTAATTCTAATTAATCAATCCACAGCAACGGCACTAAAAATTTGACCTGCGTTTCGGGTGCTAATGTAAATGTATAGTAATTAACTCGGAGCTCAACCTATTGCTAAGTGTGACCCAGAATCGCTTACGCTCAAGTATACACGGTCAAAATGCAGCAAGTGATAAGTATTTATATTTTATGGTTCTCCACAAGGATTGATGTCTAAAACTAATACTATTAATGTGAGAGCTATGCGAACAGAGTAAAGAATTGGTTTGAAGTTGTTTGTGTGTTTTAATTATGAATGCTAACAGTGATTAAACATGAATGCTAACAATAATTAAACGTGAATGCAATGAGTAGTGATAAGAAGATAGCTATAGAAGATATTAAGGGTGTGAGACTAGTTATCAAGTTTCATGCTTCCCTATTCTAATAAATACTTTCGCACTTAATGCTTTATGGCAGACCCAGCTTCCGCTGCGATCTTCATACTAACTCAGGGTGACGCAAGCATTAGTAAGGTTATTCCTAACACTTTGAATGGTGAAAAGCTTTTCATTTAACCTAACGTAGCATATTGCATCATCATGTAGTTCATTATTCCAAACTCGTTGTAGGCTACATGCGTGGGTAGCTAATCGACGCATGTATATTAAAGAAAAAAAATGCAGCAATGTAAAACATAATAACCTACACTCCTAACATGCTTCTGTAAATGAATCCTCACCGAAAACTCCTATAACGCAGCATAGCAATAAATACAAGTAGAAAACAAAATCAGCCAATTTTATTACTTCTACTAAATGTTCACATCTATAAACTACTTCTAAGAAAAACAATAAAAAGTTGGAATTGGTGCAATTGTAAAGTGTGCAGTCCCCTTGTCATCGGCTCCCACGAACACCATTAGATGTTTTTCCTTAAGATTGGCTTTTGGCCAACTGACTAGCTCACCGGACCTTGGCTTTCCTCTTGCTATTTATAGAGATGAATTACTTGGTTAGCAAGTTTAGGTGAGCTAAAAATCTTCATTAATGTAGGATCTCTTTATTTTCTCTGGGATTTCTTTGATTGGCACTCTCTTAATTGCTTGATTGATTCTCTGTTTGTTTCCTTGTTGGCGTGATTCTTCGAACGTGACTTCCTTGTAAATGCGTGATTCCACTGAGTGGATCACCATTCACATTGATTCGTTCTTCCCGCGTAAACGTTCTGCGTATTCCTGTATTGCGTAATGTTTTAGCACAATTTATTCAATATTTGTCCTTAAACCCCGAAACTGCGCTTATGATGCTAAATAATGAATGCATGCAACTTCCATTGGTTTTTTTACTCGCAATTTACTATTATCACCCGTTTATTTCCTTTAATCTTCAGAATAATGCAAACTATAATAGCCTAAAATGTGCTCTATTTGAGAGCTATCAACCACCGATGTCATAGATTCTGACTGAAATGGATGTAATAGAGAGCTTAAAGAAGAGTGATTAGCTAGTGAACTTTGAATTAGCTTACCCATTTCATTTCCCCGTAGGCCTACTTATATGGAGACGCTTTTGTAATCACCACTGACTCATTAACTTCCCGTTTAATGGTGTTTTAATGACCAAACCATAACCTACTCCCTCACTAACGAGTTTGTTACAATTTGAGTGTTGATGGCCAAATTGTAACTTCACCTCACTACTGAGGGTGTTACGATTGAACAATAATGGGTGTGGCTGCCTTGTAACTGCTACCTCTTGGCCTTGCCACACTCGTTCTTGATTTTCACGCACTCCGGCATGCCTTAGGCTACCTCTCTTGGGGGTTATGTGTGCCATTAGGAAGACAAGCACATGCACACATGTTGAGTTGGTCAACTGGGGCTCAGTTTGGCCCCTCGGGAAATTATCTGACCTTCGTGGACCAGGGTAGTGCTCCCTCAAGAGGATCGGTGGGCCCTCTTGAGATAGAAAATTATGATGTTGGCTTATCTTCAATATCTTGACTATATAAAAGTTTTCTATGTTAATTCTCTCTTTCAATTTGTAGTCTTAATGTGTGTGGCCACTTGTATGCCAGAATGTAGATCGAAGACATTTCCCCCTGGATCAAGATCAAAGCTCAATGCTGAAAGTAATTTGTAGTCAAAGGGATCATATTAGGGCACGCTTACAAGAGGCAGGAGAGGTGTGCTTCGTTTATTTGTATTTATCTCCAATGTATACTCTATTTCTTTAATAGGATTAGCTTCTGTCTGAGATGGCAAATCCATCAATATAATATTTTCTTCTGATAAATTAGGAAATAAAACACTTGAAGGTGAAAATAGGGCAACTTATAGTTGAGCTCGAAAAGACAAAAGTTGATAACTTCAATTACATGGAAAGATTCGTTCTGTCCAGGATTACAATCTTGAAAAAATAGTGTCCAGGGGATCGAAGAAGGTACTCAAATTTGTCATTTTTAAAATAGGGCATCATTTGCTTCTACCCCAATATTTTTTATTTGTTTGTTGATTTCAGTAACTTCAATTATGTATCTAAGCATGCAGAGGATCTGAAAGTGGTTCCATGTCTGACGTTGAATCCAAGTATAGAAAAGTATACGAGGACGATATATAAATCCATTTGCAGCTTTCTCTGGAAAGGTTTTTTTCTTGCCAAACTCTTATTGTATTGTTAGTGACGGAAAATTTTAAAGTATGTATAGTCATTAATACTGTATTATAAATATTCATTAATACACTAGTATGGTTAATACCAATGACTATAATCTCTATTTTTTAAAAAAAATAAGTGACAGTTTGTAATCATTTTCTACATTTTTAATCATTTTGTAAAGTGACTATTTGTAGTCATTTTCTCGCAAGCTTTCCTATTTTTGAACCGTTATCTCCCAAGTCTACTCCTCTAAGAATTGGCTCTAAATCTGAGTATGTTAAGTATAATAAGTGTTTGAGCCAAAGATATGTCAAAGTCAACCCTGGTAAAGTGCAGGGAGTAACAACAATCTCATTCTTTGCCATTGCTCAATTATGCACCAATTCCTTAGAAGTTTATTCCATTTTTTTTTTTTTAAAAACAAGTTTATTCCATTTTTTTAATCATGTTTTTGCTTTCGTATTCATTTATGAACATTTCTGTTTTCATGCTCAGCCTTGTTTATTCTTATTTCATTCCATTTTTTGTTAACTTTGTTTTTTATTTCACCAAAAACTTCATACCAATGGAGTTGTTTGTATTTTCTTATAAACTCATGATCTAACCCTTATTTAATCCATGTGGGATTTTACTACCACTTTGTTTGTATTCCTAACAAGTTGTATGTTCATTGCTAAAACATTAGCGTTCTTTCAGGTACGCTCGAGCTTTTGCATTTTTCTATAAAATTGGATTGCATATTTTGGTATTTACATGTCTTTACAGAGTGTCAGCACTCAGCCATCTAAGGTAACCCATCTTTCATTTTATCTTTTGGGCCGACTGAGTTTTTATTTTATTTTATTTTTTCTAATTTTATCAATTTTTTTCCTTTTTTCATCAGTAATGGTCCTGATGAATTTCTTGTTGGCGATAAACATCTAAACCTCCCACACGCACTTTAATCTCCTAGAATTTTGGTTTTATCAAAGGATACAATTCAACTTTTCATTACAGAATGTACATGAAGAGTTCAAAGGTAAAAAAGAAAAGGGAAAATTGCACAAACCACCCCTAAACTATGTGTTTTGTAACAATTACACCCTTAAACTATTGATTTGATCAATTACACTTCTTAAAGTTTGATAAGTATTGCAATGTACTTCCAAAAATAAATTTGAATATTATAATAAAGAATACGAATTGCCATATCCAACAAAAATACTTCATCTCCTCCAACTTTCATTATCTTCTTGGTGTTTCTTCAACTAAATTAAAAATAAATAAATAAATAAAATGTGTGACTCTAACCATCTCCTCATCTTCTCCCGTTAATTCTCCTTCATTGATAAATTCTTATGATTATTGAAATCTCGTTCTTTATTCATCACACAAAATCATAAGTCACAAACTCTACCCATAATTAAAAATAAAACAACATTCGTTTCTTGAATTGATTGGACTTTTCTCGGCAAATCTTCTCTTTTTGCAGTGGTTCTATTTATGGCAACAATGGAAGGGAAGAAACACTATCTGCCGAAGTCTAATAGAGAACTTACAGTTTTTCAAAAAGAATAAAGGAAGAAGGAAATTATTAATAAAAGAAAAAACATGTAAAAAACAAAGATATCACTACTTCAATATCTCATAAAGATGGCGGGCTGGTAAATTGGATTTGTTACGATGGCGGGAACATATGCCCACCGTTAACAAGTAACGATGGAGGGCACTGAGCCCATCATTACAAGGCATAAGAGGCGGGTGTGATGACCCGCTGTTAGCAGGTAACAGTGGCGGGCCACGCCTGCTATTGTAATATAACGATGGTGGGCATTAACGCCCGCCGTTAAGACATTTTGATGGCAGGCGCGCCCGCCATCGTATGTAGGGTTTCCTCCTTCACACCCACGCGCCCCTCTCTCTTTTCAACTTTATCAATTTTTCACTCTCTCTTTACCCGAGCCCCACCCATTTCTCTTTTTCCTCTTCTCCTCTTCTCATTTTCGGCCATTTTCAATCTCACGAGGCTTAGGATTTTCCATTTCCTTCCCATTTTTGCCATTTCACATTTTTTCAATTTTCAAGCTCTCATTTTGCCATTTTGGGCCACTTTGGAGGTCAAGGATTTAGCTAACAAATTTCGACATTTCTTCACAAATTAGGTAACTTTTAGCTAATTTATGTTGTAATATTTCCATATATTCACAAGTTTGTTTCAATTTTGTTGTTTTATTAGTTTTGGTAACTCTTTTAAGCTCATTTCTTCACAAATGCATGTTGTAATTTTTCCACATATGTTTCAAATTTGTGCACTTGTGTTTCTTGTGATTAATACCATTTTCATGTTTGTTTCTTTTGGGTATTTGTTTCAAAGTTACTTTAAGAAGCTTAAATTTGGGCATTTTTGTTTGTTTCATAATTTTGGCTATTGGGTATACTTTGTTGATTTAAGTTGAGTTAGATATGTGACTCGACTCTAGAGATGTCCACGGGGCGGGGCGGGGGAGAGGG